>JAJIBD010032746.1:0-127314 GCA_021461705.1 Cryptotis parvus | reverse complement strand
CCCTGGAGTGGCAGCTGAGTATTGACATTTTCGGAGGACTCTGAATCAGAGTGGCCCACAGCACTTGTCTTCCTAATGCTATTAGTTGGGCTGAGCACTTGCTCTCTTTCTGAATCTGGAAACGCAGAATTAAAGGATGCCTACCTTCCCATCCCTTGGTAAAAACTCAGTCAGAGACTGGAAGAGTTTCCCTGATAGACACTTTTCAGATGTTATCACTTTGGGCTGGAAAAAATTAAGCTCATTCGCTGTGTCCCCACTAAGACAGGACATTTAGAAACCTGTGCCTGGCTTCGCCTCTACCTCAGCTTAGGCACATCCTCCCTTTGCGGACTTTACTTAGTATATTTTTGTTGTGAATGTGACAACAGTCCTTGGAGTTTTTTTCTAAGATCATCCATCCTACAGGTAGTGTTGGATTTGTGTGTTAGCGCTTACTCTCTCTGTACAATCAGTCACATGGAGAAGTCAAGCTAGACCAATACAGCAGACATCCAAGGGATTCAGCTGACAAGCAATACTGGTCACAGACACGAGTGTGAAGCTGTCTTTGATTATCTAACCATGACTGTCCTTCGCGCATGAAGCACAGTAACATACATGATCCAGGTATGATCTGCAGAATAACCTAAATGGATCCAACCCAAACTGCTGATCCACAAAACCAAAAAAAAATAAAAACAAGCCAGCTCAAGAACATGATGACCATCAGGTGGACCATCCTGGCTTAAAACTCTGGGGCCTGGGGCCGGAGCAGTAGCACAGCAGGTAGGGTGTTTGCCTTGAACGCAGCCGACCTGAGTTCGATCCCCAGCATCCCATATGGTCCCCCGAGCACTGCCAGGAGTAATTTCTGAGTGCAGAGCCAGGAGTAACCTCTGAGAATAGCTGGGTGTGACCCAAAAAAGAAAAAAAAAAAAAAAAACCCTCTGGGACCCTCGTGGAATGGGGGGTAGGGCAGACTCCCCTTCCCGCCTAAAGCACAGCAGCCTGAAGCCACACCTGACACCCTCAACACCGAAACAGCCCAGCTCCAAAACTGAACCTCATCAAGCTAGAGTCACAGATTGTTCCAGCTCCGTAGATCCCGGAGCATACCGCTGTATACACAACAGTGTAACACCGCCAAATTTCACAGTACTGCCATCCCCGGAGGATCACAGTAAACCTGAGAGCAAGTTGTATAGAAGATCATAGAGTAAAATGAACGAAAACAATGATAGAGAAAGCTCAACTAGCATCAACCAGCCAAATCCTCATAATGACTTCAGTAACATCATACTGAGATATAACAGTTATCAAAAATGGACTTTTGTCTGATTTAAAAGGCAAATTCCATTTGCCTTTGTATTGTAACAAACAATATGAAATAAATGTGTTTGTACCAGCTAAGGAGCAGGCTAGGGTAGTGGATGGAAACTGGGACGATTGGAGAAGTAAAGGCATACTGGTGGTGGGATTGGTGCCGGGACATTCAATGCCTGAAGCAACAGTATCATGAAGAACCTGGAAAATCTCGGTGTTAAAATTTTTTTTAATTAAGATTAAAAGTAAATAAAACTGTTCTTTTAAAACTACTAAGTTTGGGGGGGTGGATTGTTACATCACTATCACTATCACTAGCACTATCTTCCCGCTCATCATCAATTTGCTTTCGAGCGGGCACCAGGAACATCTCCATATGTCCGGTCTCATGCTAGTAGAGCCCAAGGGCATCTGCTTGCTCCAGGAACATAAAGAGCCTCGAACCATTATATTAGGTCATGAGAATGACCTAATATAATTGTTACTTGTATTTGGCATATCAAATACGACACAGGTAGCTTGCCAAGCTTGCCGTGGGGGTGGCATACTCTTGTAGTCACCTCTAAATACAGCATTTACTGATGAACCGTGTGGCCACAAGCGGCTGCACGAGCTGGGCTGTGATAGGCTCATCTGCTGGGAGCCTGTCACGCGAGCCGGGCTGTGATAGGCTCGTTGCTGGATTGCTACATAGCAATAGATAATATAACACAGCATTTGGGTGCCTTCTTGAAACCAGCTATATTTCCAAAGTTCATTATTTATTATCTCTTTCAATCGTCACAATAATTCTCTGAGGAAGAGGCATTATTATCATCATTTTATATTTGAAAAAAAATGGTGCCCTTCTCTAGCTAGCAAAAGAGCAGGCCTTAACTCAAGATGCCTAACTCCATTCGCTGTGCTCTTTCATCTTACCCTGTTATATTCTAGTTCTTAAAAAGAAAAAGGGAGCTGGGGGTATGGCTCAGGTACAGAATGTTCATCTCATATGTGTAACTCTGGGTTCTACCTCCTGGCACCACAATATTAGAAACAGAACAGCAAGAAGGGAAATCATCAATTATATGATCAGTTTCCCTGAAATAAACCTTCAGCGGTAAATTATGTATAAGTACTATTTAAAGCTATTATGAGTTCAGGCCTTAAGACACAGGAGAGAGGAAAAGCACATGCTTCACAACTGCGAGGCTAGGGGCTTGATCACACACACCCGAATACAAATGACAATGAGGACAGAGAGCTGAACATGAAGAAAACATAGAATTAGACAGTTCGGAATCCTAGATTCCTGATTTACCAGCTATGAAAGTTAGCAACAATCGTGCTTATCCCTATCTCAACTCCTTATACTGAAAACAAAAATATTTCTTAACTTCAGTTTTGTGAAAAGTAGATGATAAAAATACCAACAAGACTTTTAGGGCAGTTCTTAGCACATATTAAAACCAACAGTCTCATTCATGGACCAACATTTTTTGGAAAAGACCAAAGAAAAACTGTGTGAGGCCTGCTAGTCATAGGTTGACTGCAACAACTCAACTTGAACTTGCAGTATGCACAGACAATAGACACCCAGAGAGTGGGTTAAGTTCCAACAACTTCACTGCAATAAAATTTAACTTTCTTGTAACTTTCACATGTCACACAATGCAATTCTCCTTTTGACTTGTTTTTCTTCGTTTGTTTGTTTATTTATGACCTCATAAACATGGAAATCCCTATCTTAGCTCAGGAGGTAGCTACACATACAACAGGCAGAGCAAGCAGACCAGAGACTTGTCAACTCCATTTCTATTGTCAGTTCTTCTATAGCTTCTGGCAAAAAAAGAAAAGAAAAGAAAAGAAAAAAAACCACTGTCTTCATAGAGCTTCATGACGCAGAAAACAGTGACTAGACCTTGCATCCAGCTAGGAGGAACCAATGAGTATGCCAGTAGTACAAATGTCAGGTGACACAAGACAGAAAGCACAGGAGAAGGCATCAGGGACTATAAACACTTATTGATAAACAAGACCAAAAAATACCATACATCTGAGCCAGACGGTCAGACAAACAGACAGACCAAGGTTCACATTCAGGCTCTCCATTTATTAGCTGTATGTTCTGTGTTTAAATTTTCTCATAACCAGGCATATAATCTCCTGTGTCGTGCCATTAAAAGACATCAAAGGTTGGTTAAGTAATCCATCAGTGCCGAGCACTTAGGTGCTATTTTAAACGTGTTGTTCTCCTTCCTGTCGTTGTCAGACGCAGATTCTGAATGCTGCTTGCTAGGATATAGCAGTCGGGGTGTAAGAGTAGGGAGAAGAAAACAGCAAGATTGGGTTTTGCCTGCTTCCCTGCATAAGCAATGCACCTAAGTCAGCCTCTGTGGGCCACACTCTTGCAGTCTGCAGCTGATCCCCTAGCACCTTCCAGCTCCATCCATCACCAGAATCTGTAAACTGACGCCTAAAAAGGATCTTAACCGAAGCCACAGGGCATCTAATAATGCCCTAGGCCGGGATGGTCCCAGGGCGTTTTGCTGTCGCCCGAAAGCCCTCCAAAAAAAACAGAGGTTGAATCTAAGCGTGAATCTCTAAATGTGGAAGGAAGCGGAGGTACTGACCTGGCGAAGGACAGAAACGCGTGAGCCCCAAAAAGCAAGCTCAGCCGGTGAGTGACAGCGCACAGGTCGGAACCGTCCCGGAGCACAGTTCAAATATCGCGGGAGAGTCAGGGAGCCAATCACGGCGCCCGCCCTCTACCCCGGAAGCAGTACGCGGGCGGTCCGCAGCCGCTTTCTGGGAACTCCTGCTCCCCGGTACCTGCCTCCTGGCTCGCTCCGGTGGGTAATACGTGAGAGCTCCGGGCCGGGGCTGTTTTGCTGCCGGCCGCCCCGCGCTCCCATGCTCTCCCCCTGCAGTCCCTCACCCCTGAACCTTCCGAGCTCGGGGTAGGGGGGGGGGGGGGGGGGTAGCGGGGTCTCGCGGGACCTGACCCAGCCCAGTGCCGGCGGCGGGGCTCCCACCTGTGCCTTTAGCTTGTTCAAGGGTCGGGCCTGCTGCACGTTCGGAGGCGCCGTCATCGTGGGGAGACTGGACACGAACTTAATGGACAGCGGGGCGTAGGGGGTGGGGGGTGGAGGGCAGCGAGTTACCTAAGCTCGAATCTCCCGCAGTTCCTACGGTCACCTTCCCGTCCATCTCCCGTAATGTCCAGTCTCAAGATTATGAATGTGTAAGTTCCCCGATCTAGGCTGGTTCTTGACCATCAGTGCTGATGGGTTAACCAGATCTTAGATCTGGTTCTTAGACCATCAGGTGCTTGATGGGTTAACTTTGCCCATTTGTTTTGAAGACAATTCCTTCATGCAAATTGGAGAAAAAGAAGGAAAGCATCCCTAAGGCTCGGCTAAAGGAGCTTGTTTTCAGCTTGGTACAGCGGCCATCTGGACTTAGCTGAAGGTTGCTGCCTGCTCTTCGGAATATGATCGTGGATCACATGTTGGCATATTCCTTCCTCCAGTTCTTATATTTTGTACCAATTCCCACCCCGAACCATGACTATGCCTACATTGAAATCTCCGTCGAGGCACAGGACTGTTTCTCTGCTCTAGCACTGTTACCTAACACCTTAAAGAATTTGGGAGAATGCTGTCCCTTCTCAGGAACATGGCCAGCTAGAAAACTCCCTAAAGCCTCAAAATTTTGGGGTGGATAAAATGAGGGCGATAGTACCTCCCTCTTGGATTTGTGCAAAACTTAGGCGGGATACTGTTGGTAAAATGTTTAGTATGGTGTCCGCCAAATAACACTGTCATTCTTTTTTTGTGAATATGCTTTCTGGTAGAACGAGTTCATTGCAAGGACTCTCTGTATCTTTTAGATAGGTGAGCAGAACCTTACAGTGATTTATTCTGCAAGAATTGACAAAGTTAAAGACCAGTTTTTAATTTTCTGTGACGTTTGCTGTACCGTGCCCATATTGATTCATTTGCTGAAAGTTAGCAATGCTTTGACCACGGTGTCTTGTGCTTTAATCCACAGCCCTATTGAAGACTGTTCTATTTCTCCGACTGCTCAAGTTTTGACCTACAAGATGAAACAAGATGCCACGAGAAATGCTACCTACACGGTGGATTGTGAAGATTACGTGCATGTGGTAGAATTTAATCCCTTTGAGAGTGGGGATTCAGGGAAACCTTATTGCCTATGGTGGCAATAATTATGTGGTAGTTGGCACATGTACATTTCAGGTTAGTGTTCATAAGTAAGGTGCGTGTCATTGCCGATACCTTACTGATAAAATGAGAACTTAGACAAACTTTGGAAAGCGTTGGCTAGACTTTGATCCGATGTTGAATTTAAATTTAATTTTGAAAGAAAAAGTATATTGTGAAGGAGACATTCTGAGTATAATATGTCTGAGATTTGTGTAAGCCTTAACTAATGGAAAGAACCTAAGGTTTCTCCTTGCCTCACAGTCTTGGAATACTTTATTATTTTTAGTTATTGACCAAACATCATATGGTTCGGAAAATACCAGTTAAAAAAGAATAATTAATTCATACAATAATATCTCTACTTTCCACTTTGACATAGGAAACAAGTCCATATAGGAAATTAAAAACTAGGGGCCGGAACCATAGCACAGCAGGTAGGGTGTTTGCCTTGCGCGCAGCCAACCCCTGGCCTGGTTCAATCCCATCACCCCATATGGCCCCTGAGCAACACCAGGAGTAATTCCTGAGCAAAGAGCCAGAGTAACCCCTGAGTTTCACCGGTGTGACCCAAAAACCAAAAAAAAAATAAAAAATAAAAATCCGGAAAATGTAATGACTGGACCATGATATTTGGTTATCTTATTATGTTCTCATCTTTTGTGTATATCTGAAGCATACTTCTAGAGTATAGAAAAAACAAGATCATAATAGTTGAATAGGCAAAATTAATCATTATTTGATAAATATTTTAATTCTAATGATAATACTGCTAGTTATGTTTTTAGCGCCAGTGAGCTAATTTACAGTGATCAGTTTCCAGAGATTTGAATTTTAATTAGCAATAGCCATGCCTCCAATAAACCTGATTAGCTCTGATGTGAAAATCAAGGAAATAAAAACATTATTTTCAAAGACTTAAAATAACTGTCACTGAAGCAATATTATGAACATTATTATATCCTGAAGCAGTTCAGTGCCTTACAGTATTTTGATATAAATGCAGCTTACCACTTTAGCATGATGCAAAGAGTTTTACATTAGATTTCATTCGTGTTCATCCTGAGATAAATTATGAATTTGCACAAAGCTTAGTTTTCAGATATTTAAAATAACTCATCAAGATGATATTGCATATGTTACATCACTTGAAATGCAATTCAGGATCTTACAGCGTTTTGATACAAACTTTATCTACATTCCTGTCGGGAAGGTGGTCATCAGTGATTTTAGGTAAACGCTGTCACCCTGGTGAGCTTGACTCAACGAGACATTTGACAGCACCTGGTATTCTTTAGCATTAGGAAATGCGCTTTGAGTGATACAACTGTTGGTTAGTGTCATCTGTCCAATATCTGTTAAGGGCTTTAAACATACTTTAGAGAGCAGGGATCCTCACTTCAGGGAGATGCTTTAAGGCAAAGCAGTGCACTGAGAAGGCTTGTCAGCCATATGGAGAGGTCAGAGGGATCAGTGAACTAGCCAGGTCTGCTCTAGAATCATCAGCAATGAGCCGAGCGGGACAGGAGAGACAGTACAGTTCAGGCACGTGCTTTGTGGCGGCCCCCAGTTGGGTTGCCGCAAACCGCACCTCGCCTGGTGCAGTCTAGAGGCGGACCCCATCCCACTTGTCCCTCCTCTGCCCCGCCAGGTGTGGCCCTGTCGGTGCCCCCCACAACCAGGGCAGACTGACTCGCCCGCACCACAGGGCCTGAGCAGCGCCACAGTTTGGAGCCTAACCTGGAAGCGTGGGTTGAGGAGTCCCAGCAGCGCCCCCCTCCCCGCATCCCCTGAGCACCGCTGAGCTCCCCCCAAGAGAAGTGAAGCCTGTGTCCCTTCAGGTGTGTGGAGTGTGGGAGGGAGCCACCGAGAGCTGCACGCCAGAGCATGTGTACCGCTGTGAGCTGGCTCCCAGGCCCCAGAGGAAATGATTTAATGATTCAAATTTAACCCAGTGTGTTCAGAAAGATCTCATACAGCCAGCAAAAAAAAATTCATTTTAAAAAATGTTTTTTGTTTTTGGGCCACATCCAACTGTAATCGGCCTGCTACCAGCTCTACCTAAGGGATTCAGCTGGTGATGTTCAGGGGACCATGTGCCAGGGATTGAGCGTGGGCAAAGCGTGCGTGCTCTCCGGCCCAGGGGGCTCTCCTGTGCCTGTCCTTACTGGGCTGTTTTAATACTAAGTCTTTCAAAGCTGCTGTGTATTTTAAGATGCATCCATCTTAGCTACTACCTCTCATAGTGGATTCCACAGCGCTATAGTCTCTAAGTTGACAGAATTGGTTACTGATTAGTACTCGGGCATACATTCTGATTTAAAGGAGATAATGTTTTTGAAGACAAATTTCAGAGTGGTATTAAAATATTTAAATTGTAAAGAGGGATTTGATTTAGAGTAGTAACAGCTTCGGTGTCTTCATTTCTTTGCAACTAAAGCTGTTACTTCCACTTTAAAACTAGCACTGTATCTGCTTCTTCGAATGTTTACCAAGACTAGATCAGCTATTGCCAAACAGTCACCTCACTGGCATATTGAACTCTGTGTCTCCAGAGAGCAGAATTTCAACATTGAGTATAATTTATTTTGAAATAAATTTTGGTTTACTATTTAGGAGAACTCTCCTAACAATTAGAGCCAGCCCCAAATTAAATAAGTTCTCCATAAGAAGTAGCCAGTTTCTTCATACTAAGCATTCAGAGAAGAGTTACGCAAAATGTTCTCAGAGAACTGAGCATTAGATGGAAGTGAAACAGGTAAATTTTACAGCCTCATCTGAAATTCCCTATTTGTCTTTAAGCGAGTGGGGTGGGAAGGTTTGCCAGCTTCAAACCCTTTCTTTAGCTAGCTGTTGAAGGAACCAGCCCTTTCTTCAACCTCAAATATGCTGGAACCTTGTGTAATTTGTATCATGGCAAGTTTTCCAAAGTATCTTAATTTCCTGCCTATACAATACTGCCTACACCCTCATCTAAGCCCAAAATAGCCTCTGTCGCTGCCTATACCACACACACCCTGGCCTTTCTGTCTGGCTCCATTGGCAGACACTGATGCCAGGAAAAAGCTCTCACTCTCAATACCCAAGGCTTGGGGCTATTCAGTCCCTGGGATTTCGTTATCCCCATGACCACCCAATATATTTACCAGTCACGCTACCTAGTATTCTGCACCATTGTTACAGTAGCAAAATAATGTCCTTGGATGGTGAAAAACTTCATTTTCAGAAGCTTGATTTGTCAAGTGTGGAAAAGTAGATGTAACCCAAGCTATGAAGTCAGCTGTGATTAGGCTCCTAAACTTATTTTTAAATTGCTTGGTGGTTGCTGTCTTGGCATATCTGGCCGTTAGCTATGCAGTTCTTATACATACAAATTATGAAGTAATAAAATTTGACAGGGTATTTCTTTCCTTGATAAATGCATTTTTATTTCCTTTTTCTTATTCATGGAAAGATGTTTTGGTGTTAACTCTCAGTTCTGAAATTTGAAGTAATTTTCAAGGGTGCGTGTGCGATGTAGAGAAAGCTGTGTAAAATACTGAAATGACTTTGTTAGAACTCCAACGACTGTCCCAGAAAAATCAATACATCCATCAGTGTTCCGTTAAAATTCACATTATAAAACTTTGTGTTTAGATTCATTCTGCATAGAATTCTCAGAACAGCATTCAGATCGTTCCTGGCTCAGCCCATGAAATACTAAGTTTTACCTGCTCTTTTTTCTCCCAGATGGCATTTTATAGCCTATAAATTTTTATAGAAGGTCATTGTAGTCAGAGTACAGAAGATTCCTTAAATAAGTTTGTCATAAAAATAGGTTAGTCTTAAGGTCCAAAGTTGACTTAAGTAACAATGCATTTATTTTTTAAATTGAAATATTTTACACTTATAAAATATTTTAGTTATTATTTATGTAAAAACATAAAGGAGAGTAATAAAACTGATCCCTGTATACTCTGCCTAGCTTAAGAAACGGAGCACTGGCAATTTTCTTGACATTCTCTGCCTATTCTTATTTTAATGCCGTGATTTCTCATCCCCAAGAGGTAATCTTTGTCAAAAACTTGGGCCAACTCCTAAAGTATGACCATGTTAAATAAATCATCATTTTATGAAACACATAGTTAATTTGAATTCAAGCTCCAAACTCGTATTAGGACCTGCTAATGATTGAGATTTCTCACCAAGACTTTTCCTTTTCTTTATTTTCACCCATGGCACTTATTTTACATGTCAGTTTTTATCGCGGTTTTTCTCCTATTTCCTCTTTGGTCCTGGATCTATGCAGAGGTCTGGGATCTGTATCTTTTCTTGTACCAGGAACTAAGCTTGTCATCCATCATTACCAACTGAAGATTTTAGTTATAGGTGGTAGCCTTACAGTGGCCCCTGCCTCAAAGCTGAGACGCTTATCTTGATCACTTGATCACTTGACTTCCCGTAGATCATCGATTTACTCCAGCGGGCACCAGTAACATCTCAGTGTGGTCTGTCACATGCAAGATAACCCAAGGGCATCCGCCTGCTCCAAGAACATAAAGAGCCTCAAACCATTCCATCAAATCATAGGAATGAGGTCTATAATTATTACTGGTATTTGGTATGTCAAATACCAAATGTCAGATACCAATTGTCAAATATTTGGCATTTGACAGTTATCTGGAATTTTTTTTAATATTTTATTATACCATTGTGAGATATACAGTTATAAAGATGTTCATGTTTGTTTGGGTTTCGGCCATGCAATGGTCCAGCACCCATCCCTCCACCAGTGCCCATTTCCCACCACCAATGTCCCCGATTCCCTCCCCCTCCCCTAGCCTGCCTCTATGGCAGGTTCTTTATCTCTTTTCTCTCTTGGAATTGTATTTTTGTCATAGAAAGATTCTCAACTTATTTTCCGTACTGCCAGACATAGATGACTTGACTTTTTTGGAATTAATTTTTTTCTTTATCTCTCCATAAGGGAATTATTTAGGCAACTTAGTACCAAGAGTCAAGATTTACCAGATTAAATTAACTGTGTTATTTGCATATTTATATTTATAGCTGGACTTAATATACAGTAGTATATAAAAAGTATGTAATGCTTATGTAATATGTGTACTTTATAAGCTCATAAATGAAATACATTGAGTTTGCTGTGAAGTGTGATTGTTAACTTTTAGGAAAAATGACCCAGAGTTAAGGTAAAGCTTGGTATATTGTTTGTTTTTAATTACCTTAGAGCAGTAGTTTTTGACCTTTTTTTCCACATCTGCTGACAACTAGCAGTCCACAGACCAGCCAATGAAAACTATTGCCTTGGATAGATATTTTGTGGGTCTTAATTTTGGATTATTTGCTTGTTGGCCAGTGAACTCATTAAATCTTCATTTCTCATCTGCTTTTGAGCTTCTAAATAGAATATATATGGCCTCCTGGTAAATTGTTCATTATAGTGAAATGCAGAGTCTTGTTTGTTCTCATTACTGAAGCATCTACTGTGTCTGCTTAGGAGGAGGAAGCAGACATCGAAGGACTCCGATACAAAACACTACGGACATTCCAGCATGGCGTCAGAGTCGACGGCATAGCCTGGAGCCCAGAGACTAGACTTGACGCTTTGCCTCCAGTAGTCAAGTAGGTTCAGATTATTAAGTATAGTTTATTACTGTCCGCTGTGCTAAGTGATCGGAAGCCTTTGCTCATGGGGACATTTTCTCTCATTTGCATTTTAACTCCAAACTCCAGATATGAAATATTTTGACGCTTTATGCATCCATTAGGCATATTGTCTGGATTTATAGTATGGATCTACAGTAGAGGCGGTGCTGTCTCGAGCATGTGTTTGGACCTCCCCTCAGAGTTTTTTCTGAAATTCATCCAAATCATTTGAGGTCTTCATCTATTCTCCACTGACATAGCCACTTATGAAAAGCACAGCTCTGTTCAGCTCATTTGCTTGCATTGCTATCCTAGCATATTGTCCCCATGCAAAAGCCAAGATCACATTTTCAAGGTTAAGGTCATACTTGAAATGATAGTTCTAATCCTTGTGCTTTAGTTTCAGTGAAAGCTTCTGAAAAGAATTAGTTTTACAAAAGCTTAGCAGTTCCTAACGAGGACTTCACAAGGAACAATAATGTCAGATTATTTCAGATTTATTACAAAATTAACTCTACTTCCACAGTAGCAGGTCTACAAGATATGCCTTATTTTGGTGAACAATGTTAAGCAGCCATAAGTTAGCTCTAAATCGATTTCTTTAATTAAGAGATCATTTACAGGGACCAGAATGATAGTACAGAGGTTAGGTCCTTGGCCTTCCACATGTTCAATCCCTAGTAGCCCGTATGTCTCTGAGCACCACCAGGAGTAATTCCTGAGTGCAGAGCCAGGAGTGACCCCTGAACATCATTGGGTGTGACCTTACCCCCCAAGACAGAGATAATTTATATAAAATCAAACTCTCAGCCCTTAAGGATTCAGTTTGATTAGTATTTAGAAATGCATAACATCTGTGCAAACCGTTCATTACATTGGGAATGTATGGTATTTGTCACTCCAAAAGATTCTTCATACTCCTCAGTAAATGTCTGTAACCATTTATATACTAAAGTGATCATTAATCCTATTTTTATTATCAGAAATTAGATTTGCCCATTCTCAGGCTTCATATCTATGAAATCACGTTTTTGTGTTTTGCTCACTGAGATTTGTCCACATTAATCCATAATTTTTAATTATGAAGTTAAAAGATGAGTTATTTTTATTTTTGAGGAATATTTATTACTTAGCATAAATATATCCCACCTGGGCCGGTTCACTCCTCCTTAGGCTACCTGGTGGTCCTCCACTCCCGGAGGGTCACCACATTGATGCCAAACTTAGTGCAGACACCCGATGGGCATAGCGCACTACAGCCCAGAACTTCTGGACTTGCGACCCTTCAGCCTCAGCCTCCCGAGTAGCTGGGACTACAGGTGCGTGCCACCAGCCTGTAGACTGCGCCCTGGGAAGAACCCAGAGCCACAGCAGAGCCTGGCAAGCTCCCTATGGTGTATTCATTATGCCAGAAACAGTAACAATAGTGGACCTCATTCCCAGCAAATGGAGGCGTTACTGGTGCCTGCTCAAGCAAATCAGTGAACAATGGGAAGACAATGACAAGTGATAAATATATCCTTGTTTACCCATTCTTCTATAAATGGACCCAGATCAGTTCCCAGTTTCTACCTATTACTACCAAAGTTGAAAAGCATTCCTGTATATAGCTTTTAGTGGATGTATGGTTTCATTCATAGAAGTAGAATTGCTAAACACAGGGTAGATAAATATATATAATATATCACTTGATCACTAGAATCCCGTTATTCATCGATTTGCTCAAGCGGGAGCCAGTAACATTTCCATTGGACCCTATCACGTGCCAATATAGCCCAGTGGCATCTGGTTGATTCAGGAATATGAAGAGCCTCAAACCGTTCCTTCAGGGTCTTGACAAGGAAGTCTGACCATCTTGCAGGTGGGCGGCCACGTGATCTTTTGACATCCCGTGGGATCCAGTCAGTAGTGGCTCTAGTCCAGCGGTTGTCTCCAAATCGCATTACATGTCCAGCCCATCTGATTTTCGATGCCCTGGCAAATGAGACAGCGTCCCTGATTCTGGAAGAGCGACGGAGGTCAGAACTCCGATTCCTTCTCTCACTTGAGTGAGGCGTGATATTCCAAGCATAGCTCTTTCGATTCCTCTCTAAGAGACCCGAATAGCATTCTCATCCTGCTTTCATAGGGCCCAGGTCTCTGAGGCGTATGTTAATGCAGGGAGAATGGTGGAGTCAAAGAGATGTGCCCGGAGCTGGAGGTTCTTTGTCCTTTTTAGCTATTTCTTCGATGCCTTTGAAACATATATAGCATTTGTATATATAAATATATAATATATATTATGCATTTATAATATATAAAATATAGATAAATATAGATAACATTTGAAGACAATACCAGTTTCTATAATGGTTCTATTTTATATTGCCATCTGTAATTTAAGGATATTCAAATAGCTTTACATAGTTGAACATTTGTTATTAACAGTCTTTAATTTTGACCATTCTGGATAATACCATGTGATAACAGTTGATAATTAAGTGCTTTTTATGAGCTTTATTTCTCATCTAAGAAATCTTTGCCTGTAAGATTGTGGAAATGGACTGTTATTTTCTATAGCGTTCATGGGTCTTAACTAACTGACCTTTAATATATATAAAAACCCTTGTCACCATACATACGTAGGTCCTTGTCGGTCGCCACTGCTGTTCGTTTCCATTTATGCTAAAAAGGAAGTGCTCGCAGAATCCTGAGCTAAATAAAGTCTACCTCCTTGCACTCCCTAGCAGATTTGGAAAGCTATAGAAATCGTTTTCTTCCGCCCCAGTTGTGCTTGGCGCCTGTTTTCCTGTGCTCCTTTAATGGATTTGCTGTATTGTTTCATCTTTCTTGTTGTCGCTGCGTTGTGATAAGCTACCTCTATCCTTTTTGGGAACTATACAAATATAAATAATGAATTTGAAACATTAACCAGCCATTAATTTTAAAGACCATATTTTTAGAGCAAGCTGACAACATGCTTTTGTTTCCAAATAAATTATATATTTTTATAAAAATAGAATACTATATTGAATTTAGTTACAGAAATATAAAAATGCCAATTATATAACCAATACACTTTCATTTTTTTATTTCTAATTTTACATGATTATATATAATTGCAACTAAGCTATATATGTAAGTTTTAAAACTACTCATTTTTCCACATTTTTTTCATAATATTTCAAAGATAATTTTTTCATGACTAGGATGGTAGTCTTTCAAAATCACTGGTGTACAACTTCTTTATTACTTCTATATTAGCTTAATCTATAGCTAAACAGGTAGCTTTACTAATTGTTCACTGGCCTGCATTTCGTTGCCTTAAGACCTCTCTCTCTCTGCCATTCACTTTTTTTTCTAACCACACTTGCTTTTTTTGTATTAATGGCATGATAATAAACTGTTCACCTTACTTCAGTTCTCTGAGATTTTCTGAGTTAATTAAAGGATGGCTTCAGAGTCCTAACTTATACAGGAAAGTAATAAAGATTTGGAAAAAAGTAGAACAGTATAAAGTTGTCCACAAAGTTGGATTTTGTGCTTTTTGGAAGATGGAGGAATCCTAATAAGATTCTTTCATTAATTTTTTTGAAAGTATTCTTAGACTCCTGTCACTACTTGTTCTCTGATGTTTTTACTGAATTTAGCCTCATCACACTAGTAATTTCCCTTAGGAGACCCTCACATTAGTGATGTTTGTTGTGGCTAATTTGTTCTCTGGGTGGGGAAGAAGGAATGCCTGAAACAGTACTGGACAAGTTCAAAGGAGGAGAATTAAACAGAATACGGTTTTGTTAAAAAGCTATTTTTGCCTTTTATCTGTAATTGTGAAATACAGTGAGTATATCAGAATTAACAGAAAAATAGATGTAGTTTAACATGATTTTTATGAAACAAACACTCCATATCGTGATCACTCAACTCAGGAAATGCAACATTCGGGGCTGGAGCGGTTGTACGACCACTTGTCCTACTTGCCTTGCAGGGGTTTGATCCCATATGCCACCCCCCGCCCCCAAGCACCACCAGGAATAAATCCTGAGTGCAGAGCCAGGAGAAATCCCTGAGCATGGCTGGCTGTGACCCCCAAACAAAACATTCTGAACTGCAGAGTTCTTCATGTGCTCTTCCTAATCAGTCCTTTCCCTTGCCTTAAAATTATTCTCACAATTATTAATTCACACATTTCCTTTTCATTGTGTTTTAAGATTATAGTTTAGGTGCCCTAAGCTACAATAGTGTTCAAGCTTCAGGGACTGCTGTACGGATTTACTGCACAGCCCTGCCACCAACGTGCACACATGACCCTCCCCTGGTCCCTGCGTCGCCTCCAGCCCTGGGGTCCCCCAACCATTGCCTTATTATTTGTTGGCTGACAGTTACACTTTTAGTGCATATTGATGCCTCTTTTAGCACCATTCACGTGCTCAAGACCCTTCAGTTACATTTTTATGTACTTCCTAGCGACCTGTTCATTCCCATCTTCCCTCCCCCCAAAGCCTGGCACTCTCGGACTGTGTTCTAGTGTTTACTATCGATTGGTATCGTCTAAACCCTTAGTTTGTTTCTGTATATACCACAGATGAGCGGGTCATCCTGTTGCTTTCCACTTCTGGCTTATCTCGCTCAGTGTGTGGCCTCCAGTTGCACTGGAGTTGCCATGAGCCTCATGACTGTTTTGCCCAGGGGCTGCATACTGGTCCATTGTGGATGTGCGCCGCAGCTGTTTTATTCTTTCACCTACCGCTGGATATTATTGGGTTGCTTTCCTAACCTGGCTGTCCCTCTGAAAGCTGCAGTGAACATAGGTGCCTGCTGGGTGGATCTGTCGGTGTGGGATGGCTGCGTGGAATGGACGCTCCATGCTACTTCTTTAGAGCTCTCCGTGTTGTTTGTCACAGAGGCTGGACCAGGTGACATTTCCACCAGTAGATCGTTTTCTTTCTATATATAGCACCCTGTGCTATTTCCGCACCCTCGATAATAATCCGTTTTCTTCGTATGTACCACATTACAAGATTTGTTCTCCCTGGGAAACCTAGTTAATGCAAAAATATAACTTTGACCAGTTCCTCTTCGTCAGTAACAGGTTTTTATTTGAATTCAATGGAATAATTACTTTATCTGGTGTGGGAAGAATAATTACTAAATTTAAAAAATATTGTTAGTTTTTAATAGGAACAGTCTTTTTTTTGTTTGTTTCTTTTGTCTGGGGGCCATACCCAGCATTGCTCTGGACTTGCTCTTGGCTCTGCACTCAGGAATCACGCCTGGTGGGGCTCAGGGGACCGCATAGGGTACCGGAGACCAAACCCAGGTCAGCCCCTGGAAAGCTGCTCACCGCTGTATCGTTGCTTCAGCTCCGAAACAGTATTTTTATTTAATAATTGACTGGCTGAAATGAAGCTACATTTATTTTGCATTTTTTGTTAGTTTGGGTTAATGGATTACACCCAGTGGTGCTCAGGACTTCTGTGCCTCGGGCCTAGCAGGGCTCAGAGACGGGTAATAAGGATTGAATCCCTGTCAGCCATGTGCAAGGCAAGAACCCCAGTCACTGTGGTGCCTCTCCAGCTCTGAAGAGAGTTTTAAAAGTCATCCTCTTATTTAACTTTTCTGGCTAATTTTTTATTGCTTGAGATTCTGTGGCTTTAACTGTTAATAATGCCTTCGTTATTAATGGTTTCTTATTCATAACGAGAAACCATTATTAACAGTATTACCGTAATGTAATACTTAGTTGCCGAGCCATTAAATCATCCCAGGTGAATTGAAATCTCCAGGCTGAAAACTCTGAGGCCTGAGAACGGGGGGCAGGCAGACCCGTTCCCTTCCGCGGAGGCCTACCAGCAGCCGTGCCTGACCTCTAACATAAACGGTCCAGCTCCACAGTGCGCAGTTGTGCCATGCCTCCGTGCTTCACAGCACTTCCCAGCCCAGTAGGCGCACAGTAAATTTGATGGGAAAGTTGCCTAGAAGCCCAACAAGCCCAGGGAAAACAATGCCACGAAGACTCAGTCAGCTCAGCACATCCTCAATGATCTTTGTAACAACATTGTGAAATAAAAGTTATCACAGATTGACTTTTAATGATAATTCCATTTGCCATTTAACAAGCAAATAAAATTGTAACAAGAATTGTAACAAGCAAACAAAATAAAATTGTGCCAGCTAAGGAAGCAGGCTGGGTTTGCGCGACAGGAACCTGGGGGTATTGGAGGAGGGAAGGTCACACTGGTGGTGGGTTAGTGTTGGGGCTCTTGAATGCCTGAAACAACTATTATGAACAAGTTTAAATCAGTGGCCGGAGCGATAGTCCAGCGGGTAGGGCGTTTGCCTTGCACGCGACCGCCTATGCCAGCCCGGGTTTGATCCCCAGCATCCCATATGGTCTCCCAAGCACCACCAGGAGTAATTCCCGAGTGCAGAGCCAGGAGAAACCCCTGAGCATTGTCAGGTGTGACTCAAAAAAAGGCAAAATAAATAAATACATAAATAAATAAATAAGGTCGCTTCTTTTTTTTGTTTTAGTTTTTCATGCACAGAATTCCAACATCACACCTATTACCAATGTACCCTCCTCCCAACGCCCTCGTATGTAACATTTTTACAAAAGTCACAGCTTTCTCCCCTCTAAAATCCCCTCCCTCTAAATTAGAGACATTGGTATGAGTTATAAGAATAGTCTTGATGATTGGAATTGGAGGAAAACTTACAGAACTAAGAATTTGGATTCATTTTTGATTTATTTTTTTTTTTCTTCCAGATTTTGTACTTCAGCTGCTGACTTGAAAATTAGATTATTTACTTCAGATCTTCAAGAGAAGCACGAATATAAAGTATGTATGCCTTTTGTTTAAAGCATTTCTTGCTTTTCTTCTTTTAGTTGGGGTGGGTGGATGGGCCATATCCGGTGGTTGTTGGGGGGCTACTACTGGCTTTGTGCTGGGCTTGGCGCCCACCAGTGCTTAGTAACCATGCAGTGCAAGAGATTAAACCCCGAGTTCCCCACATGTGACACATGCTCGCCAGCCCATTGGACTCTCTCTCTCTGGCCCATTATTTCCCTTTTGTAATTGGATTGATCCCAACATAAAAAAAGACTTTTTCTTTCGGTGTGAGGGATTGGGCCCAATGCCCCAAACAAGCAAAGTATGTGCTCTGTCGTTAAGGCATGCCCTCAGCCCCAGTTGAGTTAGTATCATCTTTATGTACCATAAATCTCTTGTTCTCTATTAGACTTTAGTAATGCTGTCCTTAGTAAGGACTGCAGATTGCAGACCTGATACCATGTATTAAAGTAAAACTTCGGGCTATCTGAAAGGGTACAGCCTGGTGGAGTACAAGACGTGCGAGAGCGTACAGGCTGCCTTGGATGATCCCGACAGCCAGGCCCTGATGGAGCCACTCATCCCCGGGCACTGGGCTGTGTCCGGAACCCGCCATGGGCAGGCAACGAGGTGGGCGAAGATGCAGCTGGAGCCTCCACTGAAAGGCCCTCAGGGGTCCCCGGGTCCTGCTGCAGACATTGACTGACCACACAGCCTTGGGATGTTGGTCTGGGGGAATCCCTTTTCCTGTTTGTTTAGTGTTGTCTAAATTATGAGTAAATGTTTTTATGTCTAAAAAATTAAAGCAAAACATCAGATAAACACAGCCTAGGAAGAAGAATTGTAAGTTATTTTCCCGTTTTCTGCTAACTTCTCTCTTTATGTCAGATTTTAGAAGGCCATTCTGATTTCATTAATGGTTTGGTGTTTGATCCCAAAGGAGGCCAAGAAATTGCAAGTGTGAGTGATGATCATACCTGCAGGTATGTTCCTTAAATGAAAAACACATTTTTGAATTGTTAAATAATAACTATATTTTGAAAATTAAAGAAAGTATAAATTCTCTATATTCTCCAAATTGTGAGGAGGGTAACATTCTTTTTTTTTAATTTAAACACTGTGATTTACAAAGTTCACAATACAGTTGTTTTAGGTATTCAGTATTCTAACACCAGTCCCATCACCAATGTGCCCTTAACGCCACCGAAGTCCCTATTTTCCCTCCACTCCTCTGAACCTACTCATTAATTTACTTTTTACTGCTTATTACAACATATATCTCATAATGGTGTTGCTAAAGCCATGACCTTTATGATGCTATGTGCAAATTGGGCCAGCTGTATTATTGCTTTCACTTATTGAACTTCCTGGGCTTCCACTTCGTGTTTTAGCAAAGTTGCTCGTGTTAATTTGTTACAGGTATTCAGTAATCAACCCCAATCCCACCACGATTGCAACTTCACACCACCATAATTTCCAATTTTCCCAACCACCCCCTTAAGCCTGCCCCAATAGTGCTTGTTATCATAATTTGCTAAAAATGATCAAGAAATGTTTCCATAGATTGTTCAAGCTCACCATGGGACCATTAAGCCCTTGTATAAGAAATTACTAATATGTTGTTACAGGAAAGACAGGGTGTGTTTATATTTAGTGATGGGTTGCCTTCTAATTTACATGCCATTACATGTGGTATGCTACTTGGCTTATCAGTATTGTAGAGCTTGAGGTATCACACAGCCACAAATGCAGCCCATGCTCTAAGAATTCCAAAATTTTTTGTTGGGATGATAAAGTTGGAGTTAAATTTTTAACTGGGTGGTAGCTTTAGGGCTTGACCACCAGGGGAGATGGGCAGGTAGCCCTTCCTGACTCCTTGAAAGTCTGGAGATTTCAGTCACAAAACCTGCATCCTGGGTTTTTCAGCGATTAATTTCTGGGTGGAGCTTGTCTAAGCAGTTGGGTTCAGCCTTGAACACGGCGTCGAATGTGGAGTGTGGAGGTTTTCTGCTGCTGGGTCTCTGTTGGGATGGGCAGGGACTTCACACGTCCAAGAGGAACACTATTTAAATTGTGAGTGTGGCACAAACAAGACTTTCAAAACTTGTGCATTTAAGTATAATTCCTATTTAATGGAATCTCCTTACTGATTTGTGGGTACCTCTGACTTCTGCGCTTTTAAGGAGATCTTTAAAAAAAAAAGTCGTGATCAATAAGAATTTTAAATCCATATGGAGTCAAATTATTCAATATAGACAGAATTATTTGGATTACAAGTCACTTGTCATATCTGGAACTTTTATAACTCTGACACGCTGGTGTTTAATAATGAACTGTAAATCTCATTTATTTTAACTGAGCTGCCCATAGTTTCAGAAAAAAAAAAAATTACCAACCCCTTTGAAATATACTTTCTTTGAGCAAACAAAAAAAAAAAAAGAGTTCACCCAAATGCACATAAGGTCACTGACACCCTAGATGGTTCTAACTGCAGCCGTACGTCCCCACTACCAGGGCATGTATCACCCACTTTGGAAAATATTTCCCTATAGCAATGTAGGCAGTACATGGGAAATGTAATCTGTTCTCATATTCCTAAATTGAAATATAAGGTTTCCTGTGGATGTATCTTAGTATCCCCATCTTCCACTTTACTCCTACTTAGTAACAGATGAAGTATCTATAACATTTTACTGCTGCCTAAATCCAGAAAAAAACACAAATAAAGAACAAGATGAAGATGTGCAGTAAAATTAAGCTGAGGAGTCAGGAGTGGAGAGGATTGGGGTGAATTAGTCACACTGGAGTAATACCCTTTGCTTCATGTTTTAATGTACTCCAAGCCCAAAAAAAAACAGCTTTTGCATGGTTTTAATGCTTGACAAGTCTGTATCAAAATCATTGGGACCTATAAACATGTTGAACTTCATTTTCCCCCACAAGTGTTTTTAATGTTAAAAAACAAAAAATATAGGAAATATCAAATTTAAAAAGATGCAAGAAAAGCCGAACCAAGGAAACACTGATAAGTAGTATATACCTCTGAAGATTTAGTAAAACAAATTAGAAACAAATAGATCATGTCAGTATTAAAAAATCAAATTGATAGAGTATACGTATTGAACTTTGAAAGTGTCCTTTCACATTGAAAGCTAAAGTCACTAGTTCTTAAATTTTAATCCCAGTGCTCATCTTCAAATTTATAAAACCATAAGCCATTATTATGTACTGCCTGTTGAAATGATTATATAAGGGACTGTTCGTGATGTTAAAATTCTAGAATTTCAAGTGTTAAGACCCAAATTTATATAGAGATCTGAAAAGTAAATGAAATATTTTTTTCTTTTCTTTTAGAGTTTTTGTTTTTGAGCCATGCCCAGCCGTGTTCAGGGCTTCTCCTGTCTCTGTTCCTCAGGGATCCCTCCTGCAGGGTACAGGGACCTGTGCCTGTACCCTGCCAGGAGGGTGGGGGACCAGGGATTGAACCCAGGTTGGCCACAAACAATGCAAGTGTGCTATCTGCTGTACTATTTCTTCAGCCTGAAAAGAAACCTTTTTTTTTAATTTTTTATTATACCACCGTGAAACATACAATTACAAAGGTGTTCATAATTGGTTCTTGGTAATACATTATACCAGCACCCATCCCTCCACCAGTGCCCCATTTCCACCACCAATGTACCCCCACCCCCTCCCGCCCACCCCCATGCTGCCTTAATACCAGGTACCCCAGTTTCCTCTCTTTCTCTCTCTGTCTCTCTCTATCTCTGCATCTCTCTCCCTCTTATTTTACACATTGTGGCTAGCCCTGCAGATATTTAGAGTTTATCATTTAAGTCTCTTTGTGTATATTCAATGGTGAGTTTTGATCTGCCATTACCATTTCCCACATTTAGTAAAACACTGGTATCTATGTCGTATTAATGAATGCAGTCATTCTATATCTGTCCTTTTCTTTCTGACTAATTTCACTCAGCATGATAGTCTCCATGTCCATCCATTTGCAGGTAAATTTCATAATTTCATCTTTTCTGACAGCTGCATAGTATTCCATAGTGTAGATGAACCACAGTTTCTTTAGCCAGTCCTCTGTTCTCGGGCATTTAGGTTGTTTCCAGATTCTAGCTATAGTGAATAGCGCAGAGATGAATAAAGAAGTACAGATAGTGTTTCTGCTATGTGTTTTTCGGTCTCTCGGTTATATTCCCAGGAGTGCTATTGCTGGATCAAATGGGAGCTCAATATCTAGTTTTCGGAGGAATGCCCATATTGTTTTCCAAAAGGGCTGGACCAGTCGGCACTCCCACCAGCAGTGGATCAGAGTCCCTTTTTCCCCACATCCACGCCAGCACCGGTTGTTCTTGCTGTTTTGGATGTGTGCCAGTCTCTGGTGTGAGATGGTACCTCATTGTTGTTTTGATTTGCATCTCCCTGATGATTAAAGATGAAGAACACTTTTCATATGCCTTTTGGCCATTCGAATTTCTTCTTTTTGGAAGCTTCTGTTCATTTCTTCTCCCCATTTTTTGATGGGGTTGGCTGTTTTTTTTCTTGTGGAGTGCTACCAGTGCCTGATATATCCTGGATATTAACCCCTTGTCAGATGGGTATTGGGTAAATACCCTTTCCCACTCTGTGGATTGTCTTTGTATCTTGGTCACCGTTTCTTTGGAGGTGCAGAAACTTTTTAGTTTTATATAATCCCATTTGTTTATCTTTGCTTCCATTTGCTTGGTCAGTGGTGTGTCGTCTTTAAAGATACTTTTCGTTTCGATGTCGTAGAGCGTTTCTCCTATGTTTTCTTCGATGTACCTTATAGATTCATGTCTGATGATGAAGATGGGAGGTATCACTTTCCCCAATCTCAAGCTCTACTACAGAGCAGTTGTAATTAAGACAGTGTGGTATTGGTATAGAGACAGACCTGTAGACCTATGGAATAGAACTGAGTATCCTGAAACACATTCTCAAATATACAACCACTTAATCTTTGATAAAGGAGCAAAAAATATTAAGTGGAGCAAAGAAAGCCCTCTTCAACAAATGGTGCTGGGAAAACTGGGCAGCTACATGTAAAAAAATTAACTTAGACCTCCTTCTAACGCCATGCAAAAAAGTCAGATCAAAATGGATTCTAGAAACCATTTTTAAGGCAAAAAATTTTATTTGATCACCTAAAGTAATGATACTTAGTTTTCTAACACTTATACTGCCCTAGTCACAAGTATTTGGTATAACAAAACTTAAAGTGGTGAGTGTCTCTGCAAGCCAAAAAATAGCTTCTTCAGTGAGCAATGGCTCAAGAGACCCGAGATGATCTTCAGTAGCCTGTGGTTGTTCTTTCTTATAGTACACTTGCAGATTTTTGTTGACCACTACAATGCCCTAAAATTGAGGAGAGCTGACAAAGGATTTCCAACTTTTTGTTTTGTTCAGTTATAAGAATGCATAAGGTCTACTGCCTTACACTAGTGCCATCACTTTATAAAACATTGTTACTCTGTAAATGAGAAAGGCTTAATTAACCAAAGTAGTCTTTCAAGACCCAAGACATAGCTGGAGGGCTAGAGTGCATGTTTTGCATTCAGGGGACCCCAGGCTTGATCACTGGAGCCACATGACTTCCCAGGTATCATAGGGAACTAACCCAAGAGCACCGAACTAGGAGTAGTCCCTGAGCACCAGTAAGTGTGGTCCAAATAATACACAACTAGAAAAAAGAGCAAAATAGTTTCTCACTTAAGTTAATTTTTTTTACCATTTTCTGCTAGGCTTTAATTGGTGGTGTTACTGTTTAGCAGATTTCCATGGAATAAGGTGATTTTCTCTGTTGGGCTTAGCCCTGTAACTTGATTTTTTAATTCTAATTTTTTTTTTTCCATTTTGATTTAGAGCCACATCCAGCAGTGCTCAGGGCTTACTCTGGTTCTGTGCTCACGAATCTCTTCTAGCAGTGATCAGGGACCACATAGGTTCCCAGGAATCAAACCACAGTCATCTGCATAAAAATCAAGTGCCTTATCCCTGTACTATCACATGGCTCCAAGCCATGTGCCTTGTTTAGGCCAATGTAATGTTAACAGATGTGAAGTAAGCAGCCACTTTCTATTTGATTTGTATTGACATACTGTCCTCTGTCTTCTATGAGTATGTCTGTTACTGATCTAAGAAGGAGAAACACATGGAGCTCATATGGACCCATCTGGCATTATTAAATAGAACTGTTATAGCACAGTGAGCCAAAAGTTTATGTTTGTTTTGGTAAGCCCTGAGATCTGAGGATTGATAACATTGCTGTAGCAGTAAGTGGGAGCTAGATTTAGAATTCATCAACCAGAAGTCAAGGAAAGCCCTGCTTGACTGTTAAAGTCAATCATTTTCTAAGGAAACCTAGACATATATAAAAAGAATTTTAAGGAACAGGGGCTGGAGAAGTATACGGCAGGAAGAGCCCTTGTCCTGTACGTAGCCAACCCAGGTTCAGTCCCCAGCATCCCATATGGTCCTTTGAGCATTGCCAGGAATAATTCCTGAGTGCAGAGCCAAAAGTAGCCTCTAACCATCACCAGCTGTGGCCAGGGAAAAAATAAAAATAGTAATAATAATAAAGTAAATAGTTTTAGGGAAGAGCAGGGGCCAGAGAGATAAGCTGAGCAGAGGTTAAGGTGCTTGCCTTGAATACATCTGTGGCCATAAACTTGGTTCAGATCTCCAACACTACATTGGGCCCCTGAGCACCACTGACAGTGAACCTAAAGGGAAAAAGAGAGAGTCAGAGAGTAATAAATATAATGCACTCGTGGGAACAAAGGAAAGTATGTATTCTGGGGTGACAATAGAAAGCCTTAGTACAACTTCATTAACTCAAAGTATAGAACTGCCATGTTACAAATAGAATCGCAGCCAGATGGCAGTGGTGTGCTTTGGGCAGAGGCAGCCACCACTCACCTCGGAAGCCATTCTTGCCACCACACTAAAGTAACATGGACCATGGTCTCGCTTACATGTTGGTGATAAGTGTACTAGTGAATCTTTGTCCAATCATAGTCAAAATCTGTATTCTCCTGTGAATGGTTTTAGTTTTTCTCCTGGGGGGGCAGGGTGGAAAGCTTATTCCTGGTTCTTAGTGGGGCTCCGGGGACCATATGGGCTACAGGGATTGAACCTGAGTCGGCTATATGCAGGACAAGGACCTTGCCTTCTGTATTCTATGGTTCCAAGTAGTTTTCTCACTTTCATTGATGTACCATGATTTACAATACAGCCAAAGATAGTTTCTTGAGAACGTCATTCCAACACTAACACCACACTCACCAGCCATGTCTTCGGGACCGCTCCCATCCTTGCTTCACCCCACCCTCTATCCAGGTAAACTCACTTCTATAGACCAGCTCTTGGTTCTTTTACCTTTGGCCATTTGTTGTGCCATTACTATATTTCTTCATATCCTCCATACGAGAGAGATCATTCGACATCCGTCCCTCTCCTTCTGATTGTCTTTACTCAGTGTTACGCTCTCCAGGTTCATCCACATTATTGCAAATTGCATGATTTCATCATTTCTTACAGCTGAGTAGTATTCATTCTCTGATGTATATATACCACAATTTTTTTTTATCCAGTTATCTCTTCTTGAACATTTCGGGTTTTTTCTAGATCTTGTCTGTTGTGAATCATGCTGCAATGAACATGGCAAAAACACTTCTCCAAGTAGTGTTTTTGGGCCCTTGGGATAGATGCTAAGAAGTGGAATTGCTGGGTCCTTATGAAAGCTCAGTTCTTTGTTTTTTGATTAGTGTCCATATTGTTCTCCCGCTTGACCTCTCCAGCCATGGATGAGGGTGTTTTTCCCCTACACACATACCGACAATACCATGCTAAGAAGAAAGAATACAAAACAGAATAACTAGACTAAATAGAGTAAGTCGATAAAGAAACAGAATGTGAACATTATAAGCAACATGACCCAGCCAGACCACACCAACATATACAGAACACTTCAGAACTCCCAACATCAACAGAGCGCACATTCTGCTGAAGTGCAGGTGACGCATGCTTCAGATGGACATGTGGTGGACCTCAAAGCAAGTCTAAGTAAGTTTTAAGTGTGCTTGGACGATAACAGAATGAAAATGAATCAGTAATTGAAGTAAAACTGGAACATCTACAAATATCTGGAAATTAAGTACCACATTTTTTGTTTGGTTTTGTTTTGTTTGGTTGCATTTTTTGGGTGCTTTTTTTTTTCTTTTTCTTTTTTTGGTCATTGTTAGTTGGGGGTTTCGGTTTGGTTTGGCTTTGGTTTTGGTTTTGGATTTTGGGCCACACCTGGCTGTGCTCAGGGTTTACTCCTGTCTCTGCCTCCAGGATCAGTCCTGGTAAGCTTGGAGGTCCATACGGGGTGCCAAGGATCGAACTCTGGTTGGAGTCATGCAAGGCTGTTGCCCTACCCACTGTACTGTCTCCCTGGTCCCAATTATCATATTCTTAAACTTCCAAAGAAGACATGAGATGTTGGAAAATACTTCGAGAAGAGTGAAAATGAGAACACAACAGTCACAACTAATGGGATGAAGAAATCACAAAAGTAGGCCTCAAAGGGAGTGTCGCAGTAGACACCCAAATGAAAGAAGAAAAGCTGTGGAAATAGCTCAGCTGTAGACACTCGTCCTGCATGTGGGAGTCCCTGGGATCAGTCCCTGGCATTGCAAAAGGGAAAAAAAGAAACCCAAAGCTTAACCAAAGCAGGGAAATAGCAGCGAATCGAAACAAACAACATACAAGCTAGAAAACAAGAATTAATTTCCTTCCCTCCCCAAAAATGGTTCCTTTAGAAGACTGAACAAACTTAACAGTCCTTTAGGAAGACACAGAGTATTTGAATAACTAAAATTTGTAAAGGTGGTGGGATATTACAAAATATAATAGAAATTGTATTTTGTAATTTCATAAAGAAATACAAAGAAATAATAAGAAAGTGCTGGGAACAGTTATATACCAACAGCTTGAACACCTTGATGAAATTAACAAATTTCCAGAAATAGTCTATTCCAAATAAGAAAATTACATATACCTATAACAAAAGAGGCTTAAAGGGTCATCTAAACTTCTCAGCAAAAGAAGACCAGGTCAAGCTGCTTTACTGGTGAATTTTACCAAACATTGAAAAAGCATTAGCACTAGCTTCCAAAATACTTCCAGAAAATGAAAGGAAACATGTTCTATTTCATTCTTGGAGGCCAGCATTGCTCTGCAGCTAATTTCAGTTTGGTGGTGGTGGTGGTTTGTTTGGGGACCACACTCAGTGGTGGTCCAGGCTTCCTCCTGGCTCTGTTCTCCGGGATCACGGAGAACATTGTGACGCTGGGGTTTGAACAAGTTTGGTCACATGCAAGGCAAGCGCTCTACCCACTATCTCCAAGGCCATCGTTACTCTGATACAAAGCTAGTCAAAGACATTGCAGGAAAAAAATGGCAGACTTTATTCTTTACAAATACAGATACAAAAAAGTCTCAACATCTAACATTAGAAAATTCCTAGAAGAAAAATTATAATAGTATTTCTTCGTGACATTGGATTTCTCATTGGCCTCTTAAATATGACACTGAAAGTACATATGGTAATAAATTGGACTCTGGTATTTAAAACTTTTAGACACCAGATGACAATGTCAAGACAATAAAAAGATAGGAACTGGAGAGATAGTATAGTGGGTAAGGCACTTGTGCCTGCGCACCTGGCTCAGCTCCGTTCTATCTCCAGAATCCCATCAGGCCCGCTGAGTACAGCCAGAAATGATCCCTGAGCACAGAGCCAGGAGTAAACCCGGAGCACTTCTGAGTGTGGTCCAGAAGCAAAGCAAAACAGAACAGAACTCACAGGATAGGAAAAAAACTTTTTTGCAAAGAACATACTTGATAAGAATCTGAGATTCAGTATAGGTCAAGAACTCATAAGTCAGCAATAAAAATACAAATAACTCAATTTTAAAATGGGACAAAGAGTTTAACAGACAGTTCTCCAAAGCAGATGTGCAAACAACCAGTGAACAGATGCTAAATGTCATTAGTTACACATTAATCAACAGCTCCTCGACAAAATACTGCTTTACTCTTCTTGTTAAAAGGAAAAAATTGTTTAAAAAAAAAACCAGAAAATGGTTGGTTTTTAAAAGATTGTAGATAATTGAAGCTCATACTTTATGAAAATATAAAATGATGCAGCTATTACAGGACACAGTTTGACGGTTCCTCAAACAGCAGTTTGACAGCTTTGTAATCACATGGACCAGCCGGACCACTCCAGCTATTCCAGCCCAAAGAAATAAAAACAGTTTCCAAAAAATTTGTAAATTTTTGTTTTCTCTATTTACAGTAGCAAAAACTAGTAGTATGTCCATCAGTGTAGATAAACATTGCTGAATAAACAGAAGTGTGTAAGTGTTCAACATGCACAAAACTTTAAAACATTGTGCTAATTGAAGTAGGCATAAAATATGACGTTTTGGTTTTTTAGAAAATATTACAACGAAGCTCATTCATACAGAAAATAGATGAGCAGTTGCCAAAGACTAGGAGATGGAGAGAATAGGAGTTTCTTTGTCATAGAGTTTTGCTTAGGGAGATGATGAGAATGTTATAGAATGAGAAGGTTCTAGATGATGAGCATGTTCTTGTGGTGGTGATGGTTGTAAAACATTTGTAAATCTATTGAGGACCCCTCGTTTGCACACATTAAAATAGCTAAAAGGGTGAGTAAGGTAGGTAAATGAAATGTTCAGATTCTAAGCTGTATTATGTAAAACGTTAGAACCCCTGCAAAGGAGTGTTAGACCATTACATGTAGGTAAGAGATAATGTGTCATAGTAGCTCTCAGTCCTGTAATGTGGATTATAACATTTGTACTATAAAGGACAGAAGAAAATTCTCTGACAGTGTCCACTTCTAACTGCTCCACTGTGTAATATAACTTCATAAATTAGAGTATTAGTCTGATGCTATTCAAATTTGAAATATTACAGAATGTGATGAGATTTATTTTATCTAGAGTTCCACCTAGTTTTAGTATCCTGTCATCAGAAAGTTTGTAAGAAAACTAAATTTTCATTTTAGTCAGCTGTCCTTTACCAGTCCAAATACCCCTTTGCTAATACATTTTCTAATACCTCAAGAAGAAAGACTTTGCCCCTCTTCACGGTGCCTACATTTCAGTATCAGAAGAAAGGTAACAGCTTATGTAAAGCAGAGGTAAGACAGTTGAGTCTCGTCCCAGGCTTATGACTTGTGTAGTACAATGTAAATAGTGCCATCTGGAGTTCCGCAGTAACAAGGCCTGAGCAAAACAGGACCAATTAAAATAAAACTCATAAAAATAAATATAAATGAGGAGATACAGGGGAACAGCGTTAGCCAAACAAGTAGCATAAAGACAGTTATAGTATGCCACATTGAAAACTAAGGATAAGTAATATTCTTGCAAATGAGCCACTTTTTACATGTGTCGGATCAAAGTGATTCACTGCTAAGCCATGGAGTACTAGGACAGACTACAAAACACTTCCTATTTTGAGATGTTCTCTACGTCTTAAGTTATTTCTAAAATTTACATATTCAGGTCCTATAAAATATATGGAATCTTGATTCTCATCCTCTGAGACTCACAGACATGGGGCAGAGCTGCTACTTGCTCTCCCTGTGCCCAACCACTCACGAGGCGCCCAGGAGGGATGGCGGGTTCTAGCCCTGGCCCGCCACCCCAGCAGAGCCTTGCAACAAGCCAGACGACCCCCCCCCACTCCATGAGGGCCTCCATTTTCCACATCCGAACTTCTCTCTCGTCAGAACTCCACCCAGCAGACCAGCCTATCACAGCCTGGTTCGCGGCCACAAGCAGCCGCATGGTTCATCAATAAATGCTGGACTTAGAGATGACTATAAGAATATGCTACCTGCACGGCAGAGCCTGGCAAGCTACCCGTGTTGTATTTGAAATACAAATACCAGTCACAATTATAGACATCATTCCCATGACCTGATGGAATGGCTTGAGGCTCTTTATGTTCCTGAAGCGAGCAGATACCCTTGGGCTCTACTATCATGAGACAGGACATATGGAGATTTACTGGGGCCTGCTCGAGCAAATCGATGATGAACGGGAAGACAGTGACAGTGATCCTCTGAATGACTAGTCCTTCAATCAGTGGAACAAGCAAAAAATAATCCCGTATTGGAACTCCCTGATGATTTAGATAATATGTGATCAGTTGAGCCGAGCGCAGTCCCGCTAGTAGAGCATCGGCCTTGCTTGTTGCTGACCAGAGTTCGATCCTGAGCACCACACGTCCCTAAGCCCTGATAAGAGTGGTCCCTGAGCACAGCCGGGGTAAGCCTGGAGCACTGCTGGGTGTGCACACTTCCCACCCTCACCCCCCAGAAAGTACTATGTGACCAGGTGCTATTCTAAGCATTGTGTGTGGATTAGTCAATCCTCTAGGCAGTTCGCCTCGAAAGCCCACACTCTGCTGGTTCTTTGGCAGGGGTGGGAAGGGTTGTTACTTGGTTTCGGGGAGGCTGGGGGTTGCTGGTAGGGAGGTGAAGTGTACTGGTGGAACTAGAACGGTGCTGCCTGCATTCTGAATGCAAGGCCCTGCCTTCACTCCTGTGCTCTCTCCAGCCCTAAATCCCAACTTGGGGCATGCAAAATCCTTTTTATCTCCTTGCGTCTCCTCTCTCCAGAGAAGTGCACACTTTCTCTGGAGGAAACATGTTACCTCTCTTTCTCCCCCTTCCATAAGATTTCTTTATTTCATACACACGCACACGCACATCCGGAAACATTCTTTAAGAAGTTCCAACCTTTTTTTTTTTTTTTTTTGTATTTTTTGACCAGGCTAATGTTTGTGTTATCTGCTTTCTGATCAAGCAAGGTGTAGGGTTTAATAAAATCCCCAGGAGAGTACTCTCGAACTCTGTCCGTAGCACTTCCCTCCTCACCTGGGGGTACTTTGAATTTGAATTTTGCAGGTAGCATTCTTGAAATGGCATGTTCCTTTTCATACTCCCACCGCCCAGTTTGCAGCTGGGACAGGAAGGTCGAGAGAAGCCAGGTTTTCTGGAGGATGCGGGCAGTTCCTCTGCAGTAGACTGCTCTAGTCGCTTCATAATACAGAATTTGGAGACTTCGTCCTGCTTTACTGCCGTAGCAATCGCACAGCGTCTCAGAAAGGACCCTGTGGGCATTCAGCAAGTGGGGAAGAAAGTGAGATTCTTATTTCTTTAAGACTCTTCTTTTTTATAAAAATTGAGAGGTAGTCTGTAATATAATATTTGAGGTAAATGACTACGTATTCATGAGAGAGACAAATCATCTGCCTCCAAAGAATAGGTAAAAACGATGCTTAAGTATTCAGTGGGTTAAGCTTATTATTTTAAAAACTCGCTAATACAGAACATCTCATTCCCAGTCGGTGCCAAACAACAGATGTTCTTGTCTATTAGAAACAGTACCGTTCTGTAAGAACAAGTCGGATCAACAAGCATTTATTAAACACATTCAGTATAGCCAACAGTTAGTACTTTAGGGGATACAAAAGAAATAGACATAGTACTCACTGTAACTACAAAGGATGTCAGAAGTAAATCCTTTCCTCCTCCATCCCTCCTATAATCTTTTTAAATATTAGATAAAAATTTATGGTGAAGGAAAATTGGCTTCTAGAAACCAAAGAATTCTTAGTTTAAGACTATAATAATAGAGGCATGTAATGTGCCATTCTCTCTGTCTCTAAAGCACAGGATATTAATAGTTGTCATGTTCTAGCTGTCATCATTTTTATAAAGAATGGGAGAAAGGATAGAATATAACAAAGAATAAGGATGGTTTTCTTTTTCTTTTTTATGAATGTAACCAAATTACTGGATAAGGGAATACTAAATTTCCTATGCTGCTCACTAAGCCATTAGTACTGTTTTGGAAATTTTATGTAAGGAAGGGGATGTTTGTCAGACACTTTCTGTGGCCTCCACACGAGAGGTTCTTTCCATATTACTTCAGTCCATGTACCTTTGACGGTCTTCAGGGAAGTGTAGTTCCTCCTCCGTGCTCATCTCTGTTAAGATCACAAATTTTGTGACCTATTTTTTAAATGGTTCTTAACAGAAATGAATAAAAGGTGACTGTGAGGGCTTCGGCTTTCCTACAGTAGAACAGGGAAACTTTGCTTTATAGGTCAGTCCTAATTTAGGAGCAAATTAGCCATGCCTAAATATTTCCAGGTACAAAAGAAAGTCTGAAGAATTTATTATTTTTCATTATAATGTTAGAGGCAAATAAAGCAAGAAGTAAAACTCTTTGCCTGTCTTCTAAAATTCCCTCTAATTTGTATGACATTGTAAATCAAGAGCATTTATTGCAAAATTATGAAAAGAAGGATAAAATAGACTTCCAGTTGATTAGAGTTGACTGCCAACAAAAGAAAGGTAAGGATTCTGTGAAAAACTATACAGAAAGTACACTAAAGACTTCTTCACAGTGGCAGACATTTGTTTAATTCATAACAATGAAATATCGATAGAAGATTTCGGGGACCAGAGAGATAGTGGGTAAGGCACTTGCAGGTGGCCAACCTCAGTTCCATCCCCAGTATATATGCAGACCTCCCTGCACACTGGTGCCACCCCCACACAAAGAGCCAGCAGTCAGGGGGACCCCCTGAAGCCACCAATACAGCCCCGAACTCGAAGAAATGAAATATCTCAGTACGTTCTAAAGTAATCAAGGAAGATTCTTAAAATGTATATGCTCATGTACTGGTTATAATCACTACAGTACTGAACTGACTCCCAAATTTGGCCTCGAACCTCCTTTTCAGGAAAAGATGACTCAGCCCCTCCCTTGATATTTTCTTACTTTAAGTGAACAAACAGAATGTGCCCTCCCAAGTGTCCCAGGGGGCTACTACCCACCAGGGTCACAGTGTCACCCACTTTGGTAAAATGACCCTTGGAGAGTCAATACAACACAAGCATTTCAGAGCTTACTGTTGAAGCTCGTGTTCGCCTGAACTTGCATCTCGCTTATCTCCATGTGCCTTTGCTTGCTATTTCCACTTGGGGAAGCCTGTTTGCTCTCTCCAACATGGACTTCTCCCTCTTTCTCCCCTCACATCGCTTTAAGTAAGTCTCAATGAAAACTTCGTTGTGTCATTAAAAAAAAAAGTATTTCATAAAATGCATTGCTGTATCAGTGATCGCAGTAATTCAAGCTGATTTTGTGTGATCCTCATGTAATTACAGTAAGTTAATTGTATGACAGCCGTATCCACTTGGCAGTTTTGAAAGCCCATCTGTTTGAATAAATAGTACTTTTCCTCATTAATAGCCTATTGACAAATTATAAGTTGTAAAGTACATCAAATTTTTTCTTGTTAATGATTGCTAATGATTCCTGGGTGGTATTTCTGGTGTTTGTATTAAGGGGTGTGTTAGTTAAAGGAAAAGTTCTGGCATGCCCCTTTTCTTAAGTCACCCACATCCCAGATTAAACTGGGGAGTGGAACTTTTCCTCTGCTTTTTGGAATTCTCTTTCTGTTCCTCTGTCATCCTCACCTTCATCCCCTCCCTCTCATATCTCCTAAATAATACTTTAAAAAAAGAAAAAGCAAACATCTTTTACTCTGAATTTCTTGAAGATAAAATCATTACATATGATTTTTTTGAAATCTGCTATATCGTTTCTCTGCATCTGAGAACTTTATTTTGAGCTTTCTTCTCAAGTGTAACAAATTTTCAAATGATTCCTGCCCTTCAAAAATGTATGCTCGCCTCTCTAAAAATAAGGTAAAACCAGAGGCCAAAGTTAAAGTTCAAGCCACGTAAGAGGGCAGCTCCGTTTTGATCCCCGCCACCATCTGGTCCCTTCAGTATTGCCAGCAAAGAGCCCATGGACTCCCGGCCAGCAGCAGGGTAGCTCTGCTAACCCTGAAGCTGAACTGCCAGCCCAGCTAGCTGAATTGCTGGGTGGAGGTCACAGGCCTCCTGAGCACCATTTGGAAGATAGACAGACAGACTTGGAAAGTTTAATTCTCCTCCGGTGATTCCCCAGGAGTTTTTCTCTGTAGTAAATCCTTACTGACAGCATTGATACGTGCAGGTTCAAAACGAGCTTTATCATAGGCTACTGAGAGAAGCAAAAGTTCTTTGTATATGTTTCTAGTCACAAAAAAGACATGTAAATAAAGGAAGGTCCCAAGCACTTCTGCTATTAAACCACCCTTTATTTCATTCATTGATTCATTCATTTTCCAACCCCATTGTTTCAGTTCAGGGTAACCCAGGCAGCTCAGGGCACACAAGACCACCCTGAACACGGGACCTCTTATATTGCTGGGAGTCCCATACGCACTGACCAGGTCAGTTAGACACACCATGGCATTAAATCTTCATTTGGGGAAGGGAATCTAGTAACCTGAAGCGGCCCCACACAGACATGGGAAGAACATACAAACTGCAGACAGTCAGCGGCCCAGGCGGGAATCTGGCCTCTCACCCTCCACCTTTATCATAGCAGTGTTGAATACAACACAGTGTCCTCAGACCTGCTGTAGTTTTTGTTCTATTATTCATGTCAAGAAATAAAAAGGAAGGGGCCGGAGTGATAGCCCAGTGGGTACGGTGTTTGCCTTGCACACGGCCCGGTTCGATCCTCAGCATCCCATATGGTCCACTGAGCACCGCCAGGAGTAATTCCTAAGTGCAGAGCCAGGAGTAACCCCTGAGCATCGCCAGGTGTGACCCAAAAAGCAAAAAATAAATAAAAGGAAGGGGGCCAGAGCGATAGTCCAGCAGGTAGGGCGTTTGCCTTGCACGCGGCTGGCCCATGCCGGCCCGGGTTCGATCCCTAGCATCCCATATGGTCCCCCGAGCACTGCCAGGAGTAATTCCTGAGGGCAGAGCCAGGAGAAACCCCTGAGCATTGCCGGGTGTGACCCAAAAAAGAAAGAAAAGGAAGCCACACTGTGTACATTAATGCGATCTTTCGTCCCGCCAGTGCTTTCGTAGACTGGCTTTTGGTTCTTACCCCTTCCCTCTGTTGGTGTTGTTGCAGAGAAAGGGCTGGGGAGGGGAGAGGCTGCGGGGAACAACACAGTGCTGCTGACCCAAGTGCAGGGTGCACAGCTTCTCAGTCGAGCTGCTTGCCAGGAATCACAGCCTCTAATTGCTGTGCTCACGTCTGACCACAGTGCCGCTGTCCCTTAGAGCACTGGGATTAGCCAGCAGAGCTACCACGGCCACCTGGTGCTGTGGCAGCACCGAGATCAGACTCGCAGCCTCGCACTTGTAAGTGTGGCAGCCACGGCACCCTTTTCCCAGCCCCCAGGTTGATTTCTTTTTTGGTATGGTATAATCAGTGTTCGTTATGTTTGAAACAGTTCAGTTTCCACCCTAAGAACTTACAGCCTTTGATTATTGGCTTAGTTTTTGACTCATGACTTTCAAATATTGAAGGGTAAAATAATAAATGTGCAAGTGTTACTGTTCAGTGGGGTCCCCCTGATGCATGCAGGGCCGATGACCGTTTCCCCACTCCCCACCAGTGGGTGAGAACAGGACCCCAGGTTTGTTGGTAATCAGTGGCAGTTTAAGTGAAGTCAGCTAGTTACGGAGACATGAAGGGCTGGGGGGTTAATAAGTGGTACAGTGAGGAGTTGTAAACCTTTTCCTACAGTCTTCTAGAGGATCCACTTAAGGATGGAATTCCATCTAGGGTCTACAGCACTTTTAGATTCCTTCTAGGAGACCCTCCCAAGACAGGATTCCATCTAGGGGCTTATTGCCTTCTCCTTTCCTTTACTGGTAACCTATAAATAACCATATTAAGTTTATTTCTCAACAATATCTCTTGTCATTTTGTATAAACACAGTAAGAGATACAGACTTTCATCTATACCCTGGGTAAGCTTAACATGGTCTCTCTGGACAAAGGATGGTTTTTTCCCAGGGTACATCTCTCTTTATTTCCTAGTCTATGGTCTTGAGGCCAAGTTAGTTTTTCCTAACCCCAGCAGGGTCCTTACTCAATCACTTCTTTATAGGTCATGTCAGAATCTGTTCCATGGCTATGGTCTTAACTTACTGTATTTCTTATGGCTCTTTGCCTGTCCCGTGCCGTGTCAAGGCCAGGGTAGCTTACTCTTGGCTTGCCCGTTATCGTCCAATTCCCATGGCAGGACCCTCTTTTTGGAGTGTAAGGAATTAAGGTCAGTCTAGGGCAACTGAGGCCTAAGTCAGATAAATATGACTGATGCCCAGGAGTAAATATTTCAGTCAGTTAACTCCTATAAATTAACTCCTTAATTCTCTTCCTGGGTCTATACAAAAAAAGGACATTGCTCTAACATAGCAATATCGCAAAACACATAAAGGAAAGAGAAAAGCAGTATTTCACTTTCATATACAAAATCCAAAGCCATCGGAAGCTTGAACTTTGTAACGTGTGTGTCTGATGAGGAGATATTGTAACTAACAGGGAAAGAAGGACATAGGGAGGGGTCAAAGTTAAACACAGGGCGGGGGGCGGGGGTTCCTTCCCCCCCCGCCCGGTCCCCCCCCTGGCCCCCCCAAACAAAGAAAAGGAAAACAGGATTGGGTGTTCCCCAGGAGCACTGGAATGGGAGCAGTTCAGTTAACTTTTGCTTTCTGCAGGAGGAGAAAGGACAGCCCAGTGTTAAACCTGAGATGCCTGGAACCATAATCCAGCACGCAAGGACTCTTATTTTCACCCTAAATTTCTTACTCTCAAGCCAGTAAAATTTAAGGTGATCCTATTTTTTAATCACTAATACTACGGATATATTAACTCTTCCTTAGTAATCTCGTTAAAAAAAGCAGAACTTCTCTGCTTTTATTTTTAATATTTGAAACAGAAACACCAACTGAAGTATAGAATTGTTAATTAGCACTATTGTGTCATTTTATTGTCTCTACTATTAAAGTTTTTGTCTAGCTTTCAGACTTCTTCAAAGTCTAAGTCACAAGTGGACATTTTACAACTCTGACCTGTCACCCCCAGTCTTTAAGATTTGCCCATCTGCTCTTGTTTGTGCTCTCAATGATAATCATTTTCCATCTCTGGGCTCCTTTTACTCTTAGGTCTCCTTTTGGCCCTAAATTATTTTGTAATTTGTCTAACTTTTCTTCCTAATGATATGTTCATTAAATAGGTATGTCTTTCCCTTTTCAGAATCTCTCGTGGCACAATAAATAACATAGTGATTGAGTACTTGAGAATGAGAAGGGGAAGCATTTTGCTGTCACAAGTTCAGTGACATACATGTTTCTTATAGAATGTGGGAAGTGCCTTTCTTGCACTCTAAATGCCGTAAACTGCCTTACGTCCTTGTAACTACAGCTCAGTATTCTTTTTTCCTTGCTTTCACAAAATCAACAGTGATTCATGGGAGCCAGTCTCGTGAGTGGGGTCCCTGTGATTTATTTTTAGCCAAGAGGACCAAATGGATACAGATGTGTCACTCAATGTCATCCATTCTGCTTTTTTCTGTGTTGTCAGACACATTTGGTAACAGAAATTTGCTTCTGCCTTGAACTTCCTAACAATGAACTGCCAATTAAAAATGGAGAACAGCAAAAGAACAGAGTATTCCCCAGGAGATGTCCTTTAGAATCCTCAGAAAATATCTCTCTAATAGATGGCAATTAAAAAATAAACTCTTGAGAATGCCAAGGATTGGGGTTGGAGTGATAGCACAGCAGGTAGGGCATTTGCCTTGCACATAACCGACCCTGGTTCGATCCCCGCCTTCACATATGGTCCCCTGAGCACCACCAGAAGTAATTCCTGAGTGCAGAGCCAGGAATTCTGCTTCACCAGATATGACCCAAAAAGGGAAAAAAATAAAAAGAATGCCAAGGATTTCCCCAGTATGCCAATACCAAATTTACAGGGATGAAATTTCTAGTGATGTAAATAGGTTCATTTATTTTTTTAATATCTTATGGTAGTGATACTGAATGTTCTGAAAACATTCAATCTAAAAAGAGGCAATACTTTTAGCAACAGTCAACCAAAAGTAAAGTAAGTCTAATTCATAATCTTAGATGTGCTCTAATATTTTAAAACAGGATTTTTAAAATCACTTGTTCACTTGATCACTTGAATCCCGTTATTCATTGACTTGCTTGAGCGGGCGCCAGTAACATTTCCATTGGACCCTGTCACGTGCCAATGTAGCCCAATGGCATCTGGTTGATTCAGAAATATGAAGAGCCTCAAACAAAATATTAAAATATTTAAAACTATTTTTAAACAGGATTGCTCTTTATCTGTGTGTCTTACAGCTTTACATAGGAATGTGGGTGTCTCTTAAGTGGTCAGAATGTGTCAACTTGTCATTATATTTTTCTTGACAAAGTGATTCTGCCTATACTCCAGTACATTTGATCCAACCTGTGTTATTGACTTTTGATATACCAGAAATTAACTCTGACTTAAAAGCTTTTCCTTTGAAATTTTCCTGAAAGATATTTAACGAGCTATGCATAAATATTTTAGATGGCTCTGATATTTGATTGTTCATCAAGTAGTTTAACTTGATGAGGTTATGATTTTATTACCTTTCCTTGTGTCTGGTTACATTTATATTAAACTTTCGGCTCATACACATTTTTTCTTTCTGTGATACAACCACTTCCTGGAAAAGTAGGCTTCTGTGGTAGTAACTCTGGGGCAGTGTTATATATTATGAATCATTTATTGAGCATGTTTGTAAGCTATGGTTTAGCCATTTCACAGCTAGATATACACCACAGTGTTGGGGGCGAATGGGGAGAGAGACTGAGACTGACGCAGCGTGAGTGGGTGTGTGTTCACACAGAGACACCTGCCAAAATATGTATAGTGGCATATTGGGAACAACCTAAATGTCTTTACATGGTGGAATGGTAAATACATTATAGTTTACTTAATTACTGGAGTACTCTGTACAGTAATGAAACTGAAAAGAAGGGCAGCAGCATGCAGTCATGTTGGTAAATTTCACAAAATCTGATGAAACCAGGACAAGAAAATACAACTTGGATTCCATTTTTTTTTATGGTGTTCAAAACAGGCAAAAGTAAACTATGATGTAGAAGTCAGAATTAATCAACACTTTTATGAGAGAGCAAGGAGAAGTGACTAGAAGGAATTATTAAAAAAAACTTGTAGCGTTCTGGAAATAATTTTTTGTTGATTTGGATGTTATTCGACTTACGTGTGTTCTGAGCTGCATGTTTAGTGTGCTTATTTTGTGAGATACATAAAAATTCATGGAAAATTAATGGGACTTTATTTCCTAGAACTAACATTAGTTCAATTATCTATGTAGTGAAAACATAGTAAAATGAGTTGAACTACACAAAAGGGTTTAAGAAACACTTAATTATGGGAGCTATCAAAGAGGAAAATAAGACAAAGTATATTGTCTGTAGCTAACTCAGTAGAATAACTCATTCCAGCCCAATTTATTGTATTTTGCTTACTTAATACTTGGATTATGTAACCACCAATTCTATTTAACAAGCACATGATTATAAACCATAATTTTGTCCTAGTCCTGTGACATAATCTGGATCACCTTCCTATTTTTCCCAATTTTTGTTTCATTTTACTAAAGCACCATGATTTAGAAAGTTATTCACACTTGAGTTTCAGACATACAATGTACTGTCACCACCTGTGGTGGTAAGCATGGGGATCGCCCATGGGGGTCACCACCTGTCTCTGCATGCTTGCTCCCCCGCCTCCACCCCTGCAGCATGCCATCATGGCAGGAGCATTTTTAACTCTGATTGTTGAAGTCTGGTATTATGTTTTCAGTGTTGTTGTTTCTGTGGTTTCAGTGTTGTTGTTTCTGTGGTTTTTTCACAGAAACAACAACAGTTGTTTATTCACTTCTCTGCTTCACTGACATACCCATTCCTGAAACCTCTGGACCCTGACTCTTCACCTCTGACCTCCTCATTGCTTCCTGTCTTTTCTTCCCCTCTTGATTTATTTTCTTCTATGACCTACTTTATGTTTTTTCTTTTTAGGTGTCAGGTATTGTTGAGAATAAAATACTGTTAAAATTAGTCTGAATGTTTGTTCATTGGACAGAAATGTGCTTCTTTTTTTAATATGTTTATTTATCCATTTATTCTACCTCTTGTTTCCGCCACTTAAGGTGGGGAAATTATGAAAATATTCTGACATGTATTCATTATACATATAGCAACCAAAAATTAAAAACATACTAGAATAAGATCAAAAGGTTGAAGCTTTTTAAACCATACTCTCATGGACTCACTGAATGTGGAAGACAACTTTTCTGAATTTTCAGTAGCAGTAAAATATATACTTAGCCAAGCACTTTATAACGTATAAAGCAATAGAAAAAAGTCTTCCATCACTATAATTAATCATCCATCATGTTCATTGGAATAAACAGTGTGATTCCCCTCTTCAGCTACATTGACCTTATCTCCCTTGTATAGCAAATAAAGCAAATGAAATGTTAATTTGACAAGAGAATAAGTATTCTGAAATATTTAATCATCAGATGTTCTCAAACATTTGGCCTATCGTATCCTTTTCATAAAAAATTGCTCAGCACCCCATAGAAATCCACATTCCATAAGTGAGCAAACAAAGCGACACCCCCCCATTGGCCCGTGTCCGTCACACACTCCCCCACCCCACCACCCCAGCCCCCAGCAGTCCAGTCCGCTCTGGGAAATACTGAAGTAGGCAACCATTTTGAAAAGCTCTTGCATCAGTTCATATATAACTATGTTATGTCAGGATGGGCGACCCTATAATCTCTGCCGGGAACAAAACTGTTTGGAATAATGCAGTTTGGCACGGAATTATGGCACTGTAAATTAATGTGTCTGCTTTCTTTAAAATAAAGTTTGCCTAGATTTAAAGATGTATTCCTCAAGTTGGTTGAAATTGTTTCTCAGTCCCCAATAACATGAACCATAAAACCTAGAAGAAACGCATTGTAGTGAGTGAGTTTGATTCTACTTCATCTTTTCCCTTTCCTCTGTCCTTCCTTATGTTGCTGTTATCGTTGTGTGCACCAGAGGGCCCCACCCTGCTCTGTGTGCAGTGTAGAGGACCAGCCTCTCTCTATCCATGAGTCTCTGTCACATTCCTGAGCCCAGTGAATTTGTGTTGGGTTTTCCCCGGAAAATTTATCTCTTTTATTGTTAAAGTATCTGCAGTAAATTTATCTGCATAGTTAATTGTGTGCTCTTTGACCTCCTTTTCATATGCCAATGATACAAGATTTTCTAGCTTATGGCAAGATAATTCATCTTTTTCTCTGTTCATAGAATTTACCTGGTAATTGTTGGTAGTTAAATTCCAGTCAACTCTTTTTCACTTCACATACAGATGAATTTTCTATTCATGAAATAGGTCCATAGCTCAATAGGGCCAATATTCAAAGATCATATAAGTAATTTAATTTGGTGACTGTTAATAGTTTTGCTATGTTACAATTAGAGAAAATCTGACTATTCTTCCAAAATTTATTTGTAAAAAAGTAGCTTCTGTACACTATTTGCCCATTTTCTGAGTTATTTTCCTTAAAATATCCGATCACGATCTTCCGTGATCATCTATTGCAGAGCGGGCCCAGTAATATCTCTATGTCCTGTCCATGCCAGTGAGCCAGGGCGGGCTTCTAGGATCATAAGAGCCTCCCATTTTTAGGTCTGGAATGACCTAATGTTGAAATAAATAATTGTTCTGACCTTAAAATATATTTTAAATATAATGCATATCATAGTCTTTTACTGGCATTAAATAAATTAATGAACTTTCCCGGTTTTTGCAATATATTAAAATGTCTCATTTCGGGACCAGAGCGATAGCCCAGCAGGTAGGGCGTTTTCCTTGCACGCAGCTGGCCTGTGCCGGCCCGGGTTCGTCCCTGGCATCCCGTATGGTCCCCCGAGCACCTCCAGAAGTGATTCCTGAGTGCAGAGCCAGGAGAAACCCCTGAGCATTGCTGGGTGTGACCCAAAAAAAAAAAAAAGCAAATAAAATGTCTCATTTCTATTCCTTTTATTAGGATTTGGAACTTGGAAGGTATACAGACAGCTCATTTTGTTCTTCACTCACCTGGAATGAGTGTATGTTGGCATCCTGAGGAATCTTTTTAAGGTATTATAATATAAATTTATTTTTCTTTTATCAAGCTGAAAAGATATTTACATATACAATACATCATGCATAGAAGATAAATCAGAGACTTTTTCCACCTCAGAGACTTTAATTGGCACACACATGCATTTGGAGTAGTCTAGAAATCTGTACCTAGATTTTGATAATCATCATCCATAAGTGACATTTACTCAGAGAACACTTACCCTGCCCTTGGGTAAATTATATCCTAAATCCTTATGCCCAGACTAGTAACAGTTGTGTTTAATGTTAAATTCATTATTGTTTCATGCCTGTTGGACCTTTTACCAAAAGAATTAGACTCCATGAACCTATGTTATGTAATATTCAACCTACTTTAATTAGGTTTTAATGTTTACTTTAAACATGTAAAACCTTTAATGTTATGTAATAGTTGACCTACTTTAATTAGACTATCATATGTTGAGGAGATGGACCCTCAAGGAGTGCTCAGGGAGCTTCAAGGACAGTCCCAGTGCAATTGACCAAACAGTTCACTCTTGGGGCCCAAAGGAAACAAGGCCACACCTGCCAGTGTGTATAGGACCATGTGGTGGGTGTCAAGCTCGGGTCATGTGTGCAAGGCATGTGCTCCTGATCCCATGGCTATTTCCTTGGCACCTAGGGCTCATCTTAAAATATGTTTCATTATGTCACTACTGAACTCAAAGACTTAAAATACAGAAAGTTAATAGAGATGCACGCTTGAGTTCACTATCTGAAGTCATTTCAGTCAATTCCAGTTCCACCGTCACTAGCTCTGTGGTTTCTGGCAAGTTATTTAAGCTTTCTCAGTCACTGTCTTCTTGTCCTCTCTTTGTTAAATGGATGTTTATGAAAATTAAGTCTTTAGAACCCTACAAAAGTTCCCTATTAGAGTCTGGTTCTTTCCCGGGGAGGAGAACGGGCTTTGGAACCATGCAAACCTTTGTCTGGGTCTAAATATGAACTTTCTGTGATGAGACTTGTGTTACCTCAGTTTCCTCATAAACCAGCTGCATAGTTATCCTCTTAGTTATCCCAGAATTCCTATAAATCCTGATAAGGTTCTTGGATCAAAGAAACCAGTAGCCCTGAACCAGTGAGTCTGAACTTCTCAGGTACCACAAGGTTAGGATGACCAACTTAGTGCTTTTTATTATCAGATAATGTCTAATCCTCCCTACCCCTCAAGGTGTAGGGTAGGAGGTTAGACATTTCGATAATGCAGGTGTGACCACGGTGCCCGCAGCACTGGCAGGCAGCAGACAGGAGACAGGCTTGTCTACACCCAGGACTCTGCCCCTAGATGGTTGATGGTCTGAAAAACACTCTGCCCCTAGATGGTTGATGGTAGAAAAAGATGAGCCCCCTGGGATGAACCCAGAGCCACGGCAGAGCCTGGCAAGCTACCTGTGGTGTATTCAGTATGCCAGAAACAGTAACAATAATGGACCTCATTCCCACGAATGGAGACGTTACTGGCGCCTGCTTGAGCTCGAGCAAATAACTAGACACTTTGCTTTTTCATTAAAGCTCCATGATTTACAAAGTCATTCATAGTTGAATTGTAGGCATACTATGTTCCAGCACTAATCCACCACCTGTGTCTTATCCCCTCCCTCAGTGTCCCCAAGTTCCTCCCACCACACCGTCTGCCACCTTGGCAGGCACGCTTTTCAGGTTGGTTGTCGAGGTTTGGTCTCTTGTTTTCAGTGTCGCTGACTCTGGCTGTGTATGAGCACTACCGGTCCTTCCCACCACGCATGTGCTCATGTCCCCTTGACGCTTCCCGCTACTTCCCGTCTGTCTCTTCTTCCCCACTCCATTTATTTCCTTCTCTGCTCTTCTCCTCCCAGTACTCTGGGACCAAGGATGCTCTAGGTACCCCTTTCAAACATTGCACTCCCTCACCAGTTATTTTATGTACTAAACATAAGCTGTAACAGATTACTTGATGAGTAGACACTTTAACAACGTGTGTCCCTCCCGTATAGCTCTAGTGCACACACACACAAAAGAAACCAGACTCTGCCACATAAATATTCTGTCAAGTTTGACTAATTGTCCATTTATGACACTACTGTATCATATATTAAATATTAAATATCACTATTTTAACATATAACAGTTCTTAATGTGCTACCAGAGCAAATCAAGCCCAGAATTTGTCTTGTTATAAAAGTCTTGGTCTTGGGGCCGGAGCCATAGCCCAGCAGGTAGGGCGTTTGCCTTGCACATGGCCAGCCTGTGCCAGCCTGGGTTCCATCCCCGGCATCCTCTATGGTCCCCCGAGCACCGCCAGGAGTAATTCCTGAATGCAGAGCCAGGAGAAACCCCTAAGCATTGCCGGGTGTGAACCAAAAAAAAAAAATCAATAAAAAAAATAATAATAATAAATCAAAGTCTCAGTCTTGAAGAAAAAGAAGTAGCCCTGAGAAGAAAGAGAAAGATGAGAATAGTTATGTATCTCAAAGAATTTTTTCAAGTTATTATATAGATAAGATAGTGTGTTTATAATGGTGTTGACATTTATGGTATTAGTGTACACAATTGCCTCACATACTGCCACTACCTAAGTGAATCTCGTAGAATTCTTTTAAAAAAAATCATGTTATATATGAGTCCTTTAATTAAATGCTAGCATTTTGACAGTGAAAGACGTGAAGTTAGAATACTTCCACAAACAAAATATTAAATCCCAGTAAAACACAGTTGGAGCTAAGACTTTAGCTGGTAGTAATAGTAGGTGCAAGAGTTTCGATAATGTCATCCAAGGAACTGAAGTTTAGATCACCTGTGACCCTAGGAGAGGAGCTCCAGTGGAGAGGTCCACAGCACTCGTGACTGCTCGCTCGGTATTAGACATCGTGCTGTCCTTTACACGCTGTCTCATTCGGTGCTCATCACGCACTCTGGAATGAATAGGATTTTTATCCATTTTTCTGATGAGAAAGCTAAAGCACCAAAAGAGAAATAAGTTGCCTTGGGTCCCAATCTGATGTTTAACCCAATCTGATGTTCCTTCCAGAGAATCATTATCTCTGACTGGTTATGGTTAAGAGAAAGTCTAAAAAAAATTTCCCTAATACTTATAAATCAGCAGTTCCCAAATTTAACTTTTTCTCTGTTTTCTGTTTTGTTTTTGGCTTTTTGGCCACGCTCGATGGTGTTCAGGGCTTGCTTCTGTCTCTATGCTCGGGATCACTCCTTATTCCTGGAAGGCTCAGGAGTACCGAGATTCAGGTCCGCCAGCCTCAAGGAAATCACAGTACAAAGGAAGTTTTTTTAAGTCAAGGCCTCCCCAGTTCCTGAGGTATTAATGTTGTGTCTCAGTTTTCAAACTCTGATTCTAAAAAAAAAAAAAAAAAAAAACTTAAACATAACTAGAAGAGTTTAAATGGAAATAAACTAGAAGGAACAAACACGAGAAATGTCCCTCTTTGAATTAGGGACTGTAAGTTTTCAGAACAGCCTGTCTCCCCAGTACACCTCCGTGGAATAAGAAATCCACACTAGGGATAGTACAGTGAATAGAGCCCTTGCCTAGTACCTGGCTGACCCAAGTTTGATCCCTCACACCCCACCTGGTCCCCTAAGCACTACCAGGTGCGGCCCAAAAAAGAAAACAAAAAAAAAATTTATACTGAATGTCATCATAACTTAACTGAGAGAACATCACTTCAAAAGACACTAACAAAATGTTAATTGAGAAAAGCTAAAAATAGTTACACTTTTCTCAGAATCACATTCTAGAAGAAAGTTTGCACAAGAGAACACGGACGAGGTATTTTTTTTATTCCAGACTTCTCAAATCATGATGCAAAATGGGTCTCACGTCTTTCTCTGAAGAAATAACTGCTTTTCATTGCATTTGGCTGCATGTGAAAAATTTATTGAAATAACTCAAATGCAGGCCTGAAGGGATACAGTTGGTGAGGGGCTTACTTTGCCCACAGCCAACCCGGGTTTGATACTCAGTACCCAGATGGGGACCCACCACAGTGCCAGAAGCTAGCCCTGAGGGGCATCGCCAGTGTGGCCCAAAAGCAAAAATCATCATCATCATCATCATCATCATCATCATCATTAAAAATTAACAAGAAAGAATTGCTCCTATGAAATTACTCATTATCCACCCAGGTTCTCTGACCTCAGGTACCAGTCCCTTAACAACCACTCATTGGCTCTTTTCATGTTCTTATCAGGACCTTTAGTTTCTCTTAAAGCATCACCTTTTCTGAGGATTTCACCTTTCACAGGGTGTTTTGCCTCAATTTCCCCATCTCCAAAAAATCTGTCACCACGATTCCCCTTTCTACCTGCCTGAGTACACCTTTTTTTTTCCGATTTAATTTTATTTTATTATCCCCCAAATATTATTACACCATTTTAGACATACAGTTGAAAGATGCTCATGTAGAGTTTTGGTTCTACAGTGTTCCAACACCCATCCCTCCACCCAAACCCATCTCCCATCACCAATGTCCCTACCTCCCTCCCCCTCCCACACCTCAACTACTTGGCGGGTTCTGTATGTCATTTCTCTCCCTCTCTATCTCTCCCTCCCGCCAAACTTTCCTGCTCTTGGTGGAATGCAGTGCATTAAAAGACATCACTGTTTCCACTATTTTAATGGACCGTGCGGCTCAAACTGGTTTTTGCTCTGTTAATCTGGTCGTGAGGCAGTTTCCCAGCATCTGGACAGCGAAAATGGGGGCTAGTGTGATGGGCGGAGTTTCATCCGGCTGCTTCCAGGACCCCCTCAGAGGTGACGGGCCCACTCCCAAAACCCATCTGCCCTCCTGGGGTCCCTCTTCAGCTGGGCCCGGGCGAGCCAAGTTCCAGCCTCCCCAGCCGCTTGTGAGCCTCTTCATGTTATGGCCGATGGCCCCGGGCAGCTCCTGGGCGGGGCCACCAGGCTCCACAAAATGGAAGGGGAATGGCTGACCCCTGACTCCATCTGGACGGATTCCCAGTGATTCCCGCTTCTGGGAGCCGCCTACCTGGGCTCGAACTGGTTTTGCTCTGTTAATCTGGTCGTGAGGCAGTTTCCCAGCGTCCGGACAGCGAAAATGGTGGCTAGTGTGATGGGCGAGTCTCATCCGGCTGCTTCTGGGACCCCCCAGAGGTGACGGGCCCACTCCCAAAACCCGTCTGCCCTCCTGGGGGGTCCCCTCTTCAGCTGGGCCCGGGCGAGCCGAGTTCCAGCCTCCCCCAGCCGCTTGTGAGCCTCTTCATGTTATGGCCGATGGCCCCCGGGCAGCTCCTGGGCGGGGCCACCAGGCTCAACAAAATGGATGGAGAGGGGGATGGCCAAACCCTGACTCCATCTGACGGATTCCCAGTGATTCCCGCTTCTGGGAGCCGCCTACCTGGGCTCAAACTGGTTTTGCTCTGTTAATCTGGTCGTGAGACCTGCCTGAGTACACCTTTAAAAACGGGAAATAGCAACAGAAAAATTTGCAAGATTTAAGTTTCACTCAGATATCAACTTGTAATAGATACCAGGTGATGTTTTTGGAACTTTGCTGGATTCGTGAATTTCATCCACCCGCCCTTTGGGACAGAAGGGGTTCGCTCCCTGCTCCCCCACCCATCCCCCCGCAGTGCTCTCCCACCATCCATGTTCTTCCATCGGGGCCTGGGTTCCGCCTGAGCACATGGTTCAGGGTACAGCGGCCTTCTTGACTTCGAATCCTCATCCAAGCTTGTGGAGTGGGTCTGGCTAGGAATTGCAAGTTTGGGGTTCTCCTGACCTTGGATTATACTGCCAGAATTTTTTTAAGTAAGGCTTTTGGAACTTCGCTGGATTCGTGAATTTTGTCCACTGGCCCTTTGGGGCAGAAGGGGTGTCGCTCTTGCTCCCTGATTTTTTTTTTGTTTGTTTTAGTATTTTACTTTTTTATTGACCTGCTGAAGTATACAGAATAGCGAACATCTTAATGGCTCAATGTTAGGGTCACACACAAAATGCCAGTCAAACACTTACAGTATCCCACATCAGTAATTTCACATTCAGTAGAGGCAGTTTAAAAAAAAAAATCAGTGCAGTCTTTGCTTGGATCACAAGATAAGCATTTCAATTTAATAACAAAATTAAATGGAGCACCTAGAAAATAAATACTGCTAACCACTTTAGGAGACTGGGAGCATCACTTCAAGGGACAAAAGTCCAGTTCGGATCCGTGCACACGAGAAGCATGTTCCACCGGAAGTTCCTTCCTGTCTACTCTGCCCCTGTACCTTACATACATCCAGTCCTTCAACCCCTGCCAGCCCAAGCTCACAGGACACTGTCGGAACTGTCACTGCGGAGCAGCGTCAGGGAGATGAATGTGCTTGAGCGGGGTGGGGTTGTGACTCCGGGGGGACAAGCGGGAATACTTGTGCCCCTGCTCCCTGATCTTGCCAGGGAACTCAGCTGTGCCCCAGTCAGCTGTTTCCTGACACCTTCCCATCATCATTGTCCTAGTGGTCCCTTCTCTGTCCCAAAGCTCATGTAGTTTTGCCACGCATTTGTCACTGACCTCATGGTATTTTTAGTTAGTAGTAAATTGCCTATCTGTTCTTCAAGAGTGCTTTTAGTTTGGAGAGATCATATGGGAGGTAAGACATTTCCTTCCAGGTGGCTGGTCGCATTTTGAACCCCCCAGCACCGTATATAGTCCCTCAAGCACCTTCACGGATCACTCCTGCTCATAGGGGCCGGAGCAATAGTACAGCATGTTGGCCCTTGCCTTGCCTGCTGCTGACCCGATTCCATCCGTGGCATCCTGTATGGTCCCCCAGCACCGCCAGGAGTTAATTCTATTGAGTGCAGAGCCAGGAGTAACCCCTGAACATCACCAGATATGGCCCCAAAACAAAAACTCTCTTGTTTATAGCCAGGAAAAACCCTAGGCACTGTCAGATTGACCCCAAACCCCAAGCAGCTATATAGCATTAAAATTCTGCCTCTTGGGGCTGGAGGCGATGGTCCAGCGGTAGGGCATTTGCCTTGCACGCAGCCGGCCCATGCCGACCTGGGTTCGATCCCGGCATCCCATATGGTTCCCCCGAGCACCGCCAGGAATGATTCTTGAGTGAAGAGCCAGGAGAAACCCCTGAGCATTGCCGGGTGTGACCCAAAAAAGCAAAATAATAATAATAATAATAATAAAAAAAAAATTCTGCCTCTTCATTTAAATTCCATATGAGTAATTCCTGAGTGCAAAACCAGGAGAAACCCCTGAGCATTGCCGGGTGTGACCCAAAAAAGGAAAAAAAAAAAATAGAATGGTTTGAGGCTCTTCGTGTTCCTAGACCTAGCAGATGCCCTTGGGCTACACTAGCATGCAACAGGACGCATGGAGATGTTACTGGTGCCCGCTGGAGCAAATCGATGAACAACGGGAAGACAAGTGACACAAGTGAATTCCAAAGGGTACTCAATTTCAAAATAATTATTTCCCCATTATCTTTTTGTTTGGGTTTTTATCTCTGTATTTTGTTTGAAACAACATTTTTCCCTTTGCATTTGACCTCCAGTTTGCAATGTGCACACGTGTTTGCCTTTTACCGTTAACCTTCTGCCTACTTCTCATATTTGACTGGTGAACTGAGCGGTTGGTTTCTTTGTCTTACAGCTGATGGTGGCAGAGAAGAATGGAACAATCCGGTTTTATGATCTTTTGGCCCAACAAGCTATTTTATCTCTTGAGTCAGAACAGATACCATTAATGTCAGCACACTGGTGCTTAAAAAACACCTTCAAAGTCGGAGCTGTTGCAGGGAATGATTGGATAATTTGGGATATTACTCGGTCCAGGTACTTCCTTGTTGTGTGTGTCTCTTACTAACAAAGAATCAGTCTCTGTTACTAAGTGACCCACTGAGTCATTGCCTGGGCATCACTGGGAAAACTTGCCTTTCCTGTAAAATGAGCAGATTTATGGGTTTTTATAACTAAGAAGGGTGTCCTTTGCTTTGCACAGTTACTTCCCGTCACCCAGAAAGAACAGTGCAGGGAGGAAACCTTTGAGCTGAGCAGTTATTTGTGTCTGGGAGAGAGGGGAAGGAGGTGGAAGAGAATAGAGAGGAGAAAGAAGGCAGAGAAAGAGAGAAGGTGAGATAGGGAGGGAGGAGGAAAGGAAGGGAGAGAAAAATGGAGAAGGGAGAGAAAGGAAAGAAAAAGAGGGAGAGCAGAGAGACAGACACAGCCTGTTGAATGCTGGTGTCCAGATACAGTTCTAAATCACATTTATGTCCTTGTCATCTTTCATCTATTTTAATTCTGTGCTTGCTTTGAATTTTATCACAGCCCAAGTACAATGAATATTGTGTCCTTTCAAAAGAAATTAGCTTTTAAGCCACAATTTAGGTTTCTCAACTTGAGCCTAACACGTTCGTTAAAAGCAAAATACTTCTTTCAGTTACCCTCAGGATGAGCGACCTGTGCACACGGAGCGGGCCTGCCTCTTCAGGTAAGGTCCTGGCAGCGCTGTGTTGGAGCTCTCAGTGGGTGGTTCCTCTGCGCCACCACCTGGAGGCCTTTCCCGGTCTGGTGGCTCTGTGGATGCTTATTTTGCATCTGTAATGGAAGTCATTGTTTTTGCCTTTTGGTCTGGGCAGACTCCTCTTGTTGCTTCAGGGACCATATGGGATGCCAGGGAAGAATACGGGTCAGCAGCATGCAAGGCAAACACCCTGTCCACTGCACTATCACTCTGGCCCCCTGTGATTTGTTTTGTAAAAGCAACATACTTTTTTTAAAAAAATGGGCATACTCATTTTTGAATGAGACAAAGAAATGAAGAATGAAGAAACAAAGAAACCTTGTTTCTTTCATTTTTGTATTTTTAATTGTGTAGTACAGTCATTAGGATCCTTTCCATTTCAGGCAATAGAAAAGCATACTAATAAAACAAGTACGACATTTATTATATACTATAAAAGCATCCTCAACAAAATCGTGAAACTTGGGGGGATCATTATTTTATGTACTCCTAAGAAAGCATATGCGACACTAAATGCATAAAAGCCCTCGATTATAAAAAGCATCCTGATTTCAGAACTGTGAGCCCATGTGCATTAAAATCCGTGGCTGATGGTTAACAGGCTCGGGACTGGTTGATTGGTCCATTGTGGCTTCCACAGTGCAGACCTGGCCCTGGCCCTTCCTCGGTCAAGGTGAGCCCGCCAACTCGAGGGTCAGAGCCTCAGAGCGTTGGGTCCAAATGGAGAGGAAGGAAAGTGTATGCGCTTTCCCCCATAACAGCTGCCATTGCCTTAGACATGCGTCCCATCCCCAGAGTAGGCCACACTTTCATGGCGTAGTCGGGTGTAGTTAGCCTATAAGAAGGACAAATTACCATTGGGCGAGCAACTAGTGTACCTGCCACACATAAAAATAACAGACTGCAGCAATTTCACTGTCAAGGAACCCTTATTTTTTCTTTATCTCCCTGTGGATTTGTGAGTGTTGGGTATCTCTAGTTGACCGTGAGCATTTTAAACCCTGTGAAATATTTTCATACATCCAATACCTGGTTTATGCTTCCCACTGCACTGCCAGCCCTTTGATTAAAAAAAGAAGAATCACGGTGCCTAGATATAAATTTAAAACAGGGGCCAGAGCGATAGTACAGCGGGTAGGGGCGTTTGCCTTCTTGGCGCAGCCACCGCAGCCAACCCGAGTTCAATTCTCGGCATCCCATATGGTCCCCCAAGCATGGCTAGAAATGATTCCTGACCAAAGAGCCAGGAGTAATCCATGAGCATCGCCGGGTGTGACCCAAAAGCAAAATAAATAATAATTTTTAAAAATGTTTAAACAAGTTCAAAGAAGAGAAGAAAAGCAATTTCCTGGACTGGGGATGTAGCCACATATGACTTGCATGTAAATGACCCTGGATTCGGTCTCGTCCACCAGGTCTCCTAACCCCAGCACGGTCACTGTATGGCGGCCACCCCGTGTGTAGGGCGGGGAGAGGAGAGAGAGAGGAGCACAAAGTGCCTGCCGTAGAGGCAGGCTGGGGGAGGGGGAGGGAATCAGGGGACGGTGGTGATGGGAAATGGGCACTGGTGGAGGGATGGTGCTGAACACTGTATGACTGAAACCCAAATGTGAGCACTTTTGCAATTATGTATCTCTCAGTGGTATAAGAAAAAAATTTTTAAAACAATAGCCCCTTCAGGATGGCCCTGACTGCACACCACCCCTCCTGCCCACCCTGCCAAAAGGCACCGCAGCATCAGTAGCAAAGACAGGAATTGTGTGAGCCTTCTGTAACTTTTTGGGCTTAAATAGACAGATGAGGGGCTGGAGGCGATACCCCAGCGGGTAGGGCGTTTGCCTTGCACGCAGCCGGCCCATGCCGGCCTGGGTTCGATCCCCGGCATCCCATATGGCCCCCGAGCACCGCCAGGAGTAATTCCTGAGTGCAGAGCCAGGAGTAACCCCTAAGCATCGCGGGTGTGACCCAAAAGCAAAAAATAAAAAATAAAAAAATAAATAAATAGACAGATGAGAAGCACTAAGGTTCACAGAATGGGATAGTGTAGCCAGTTACTCTGCAGTTACCCAGTTCACCTGCGAATACCCACTCTAAGTGTAGACCCACTCTAAGTGTAGACCGCGTTAACAAATTAGGTCACAAACAGAGTGTTCTCGCAAAAAAGAAATCCCTGCTTAAGAAAAGTATAGTTATCTCTAGGATGCTATTCTTAGTCTATCCTTTCTCTTTTCTTAGGTGGTCTTCAGTCAATGAAAACTTGTTTGCCACAACTGGCTATCCTGGGAAAATGATGAGCCAGTTTCAGATTCATCATTTGGGACACACTCAGGTAATTTGGAAATATGTTGTCATATAGGTGGGCTTTTTGTTTTGCTTATGGGGGACTTCCCGAGCAGGACTGTGAGATCCCACTCCCGGAACACTGGGTGAACTGGGCGGATGGCTCGCTGCTGGCGCTCGCTGGGGCAGTGCTGTGCAGGCTCTGCCTGTGGTGCGGGGCTCCACCAAAGCCCCCAGAGCTACGTGGATTGTCATGGGCTCATGTGTCACGCTGTCTCCTCAGCTCTCTCCCTGGTTCCATGAGTGTGGTTTTGGTTTTTATTTGGTTTTTTAATGCATGTGTTTTTCAGTTCCTTTCCTCTACTTAAAGCCCCAATTTTAGTTGCTTTCTACCAAATTAGAGCACAAAGGCCTGTTTAGATATTTGAATTTAACATACTTCTTTTCTTCTTCTTTTTCTTATTTTTTTAAGTTTTATTATATCACTGTGAAATAAACAATCACATAACTGTTCATGATCAGGTTTCAGTCATACCGTGTTCCAGCACCCATCCCTTCACCAGTGTACCCTTCCCAACACCAATGTCCCAGATTCCCTCCCTCTACCCCAGCCTGCCCCTCTATGACTGGCACTTCTCTTTCTCTTTCTCTCTCTCTCTCTTTCTCTCGCTCTCTCCCTCTCTCTCTTGCTCACTTTCTCTCTCTCTCGCTCTCCCTCTCCTTCTTGTACATTGTGGCTTACATGTATTTAGGGGTTATCATGTATATCCCTTCACCTATGTCCAAAGCTCAGTTCTAGTCTAGCATTACCATTTTCAACAATAATTGTCGTGTTGGTCCCCCCTTTCTCTCTTACCTAACCTCTATCCCCCACACACTTGTGGTAGATTCTAGCCATTGACAAGTCCTCCTGGTCCCTATTTTTCCTGGCCTTGGGTATTAGATTCATACTAGGTAACGTACTTTTTAACACTCATCATGTAAGGAACATTTTAATTCTTGGTTATATTTTTGCATTCATTGAAATATAGCAATTTGGGGGCTGGAGAGATAGTGCAGTGGGTATGTTGCTTGCCTTACAAACAGAGCCTAGATTCAGTCCCCAGCACCACATGTGCTCCTCCAAGGAGTGATCCTTGCAGTGATCCCTAGACGCAGATCCAGGAGTAAGCCTGAGCACTACTGGGTGTGGCCCAGACACAAAATAAATATAGCAATGCCTGTACCCTTCATATCTACTTGCCGCAAGTGCTTGCATCTCACCTCCAAGATTTTATTTTTAATTTGATTTCCTTTATAAACAAAAGCAGTTTATCAGTGCGTGTCTTATTTTTGAATGTAGATTGTATGTACTGACTTTACTGATTTATTGAGCTCCCTAATGCTCTTCTATTTTATAGCCCATTCTTACCGGCTCTGTACCTGTTGGATCTGGCCTTTCCTGGCATAGAACTCTCCGCCTGTGCCATCATGGGGAGACCACAAGCTGTTATTTTGGGTGACAGAAATGTAAGATAAATTTCCTGTATACCTTAGATCCATAAACTTTGTATTTTTAATGCATATTTTGGAGAATTTCTTATTTTTATATCAAATATACTGTAAACTCTAGAGATCCCTTGTTTTGTTAAATAAATATTGATGCTTTGACAAAATATTCTGAGTCTGTGTACTTTTTTAATTGTTTAAGGATTGTAATTGAGTCTTGACTCAATTGTCGAGAAGAGGTGACTAGGGAAACATCCGATTTTATCACAGGGTTATCTAAAATATAATTTCTATACTTTATATGAGTCTTAATTTTCCTTTTTAAGTTTTTGTTGATAGGGAGAGGGATTTGGTCCATACCTGGCAGTGCTCAGGGACTATTTTAGCTCAGGGTTCTAGGACAATGCTCAGCCATATGTGATGCCAAGGATTGAACCAGGGTGGTCCTAGGAAAGGCAGTGGGGCCAGAAAGCTGGCAGAGTACGGTGCTTACCTTGCACACGGCTGACCCAGGTTCAATCTCCTGCAAACCATAGAGTCGTAAGCCCACCAGGAGTGATTCCTGAGTGCAGAAGTAACCTCCTGAGCATCACCAGGTGTGATCAAAAACAAACAAAAAAAGCCAAGCCCCTTAACGTCTGTACTGTGTACTGTCTCTTTGGCATCAACTTCTGCGCTTCAGATATGTTGTTTCTCATCCTCAGGGACACGGACTTTCATGAAAGGAAAAAGTAAAGTTCTTTCCATTCTTTCCGTTCTTTTGGAAGTGCTTATATTCATATATGTGGGTATATGTAATCCATATTTGTATAGGATGTTATCACTTCCTCGGGTATTATAAGGGATTAGTATTTATTTCAGTATAAAAAATGACTTAACAGTTTCTTCTAAGTGTGACAGTAGGTTACTCGACCCTGTTCACTGTATGCACATTCCTTCTGGCTGGATAGCTCAGCGTACTTACAGCGCCTGCGAGAGTAAAACAGCCCCTGAAAAGTGATTTGTTAACCTTTAACAGTCTCTCTGCTTTTTTATGAATGATCATTTCTTATCACAAACATGTATTTAGGGGGACAGGGTGGGGAATTTGACCACACCCAGTGGTGCTCAGGGCTTACTCTGGCTCTGACTGCGGGATCACTCCTAGAAGCCTGGGGTCCCCATATGGGGTGTCAGAGACTAAATCCTGGTTGGCTGTGTGCAAGGCAAATGTCCTACCCACTGTACTATCACTCCAACCCAAGTATAATTTTTTGGTTTGTCTTGGAGCTACACTGGGCAATGCTCGGGGCTCACTCCCAGCGCTGTGCTCAGGAATCACTCCTGGAGCCTCATGCATCATATGGGATGCCAGACATCAGACCTGGGCTGGCCACTTGCAAGGCAAGTGCCCTACCCCTTGTAGTATCACTGACCTCTAAATATGTTTTCTAAAAACAAAGCTTTTAAGAACAGTTTTGGGCATTCAGTGTTGTAACTCCTATTTCCCTTCACCAGTGATTCATGGCAGAAATCTAAATGTTTTGAGATGACGCCTAATAGCAGTACAAATGTCCCCTTCCACAGATCACTGAAATTTAGCATTTTATAAGGCAGCTACCTCAGAGCTTTGTCTGAACATACAATATAATTGTCAATCCTGTGTAGACATCAATAAATTCCTACAATTCTGTTGCTACAAATTAATGCTGCATTTCCTCAGATAAAATGGAGACAGGAATCACTGTCTTATGAAATTACTGTGAGGGTCATGGAAGAGTGAATGTTAGCACACAGAGCTACTACAGGGGTTAATACACCCCAGGAAACATTAGTGAATTACTTTGAAATCTTGCAAAATTCTCCGTTGTATTTGAGTCACAGAGAGGAGGATTTTTTTTAACATTTTATTATACCACCGTGAGATATACAATACAACTTGTCACGTTGGGGGGTTTCGGTCACACAGTGTTCCTGCACCCCGCCTCCACCAGTGCGCCCTCAACCACCACCCATGTCCCAAATTCCCTCCCCTCCCACGTCCTGCCTAAATGGTAGGTTCTTTATCTGCTCTCTCCTCTCTCTCTCTCCTCCTTCTCCCACACATTTGTGTGTTACACTATGTACTTAGGAGCCATCATTTGCATTTTTTTGTCTGTATTTAATGCTCAGTTCTATGTTGGTATCAGACCTTTTGACATTTATTCACACATGTTCCCTTCTCTATCTTACCTAACCTCTGGACTCCCACGCTTGTGGTAATTTCCACTTTTGGTAAGATCACCTGGTATATTTATGTCATGCAAATAAATGCAGTCATTCTATGTCTCTCTCTCCTTCTGACTAATTTCACTCAACATGATTCTTTCCATGTCCATCCATTTATAGGCAAATTTCATAACTTCATTTTTCCTGAAAGCTGCATAGTATTCCATTTTGTAGATGTACCACAGTTTCTTTATCCAGTCAAATCAGTTCTCGGGCATACTGGTTGTTTCCAGATTCTGGCTATTGTGAATAGTGCTGCTATGAAAATAAAAGTGCAGATTGTGTTTCCGCTGTGTGTTTTTGGCTTCCCAGGGTATATTCCCAGGAGTGGTATGGCTGGGTCAAAAGGGAGCTCAATTTCTAGTCTTTGGAGGAATGTCCATATTGTTTTCCAGAAAGGTTGTACAAGTCGACATTCCCACCAACAGTGTATGAGAGTCCCCTTTTCCCCAATCACGCCAGATGTTGCTTTACCCTTTTGGATATGGGCCATTCCTGGGGTGAGGTGATATCTCATTGTTGTTTTGATTTGCATCTCTCTACATCAGAGAATTTTGACAAATTTTTACCAGAACAAATCACAGAGTTCATCATTTCAGGTCACATTTTTCAACAAAGATAGTCATCCCTTGTACTGGTATATATGAAAACTGTCCCATGCTTAGATTATGTTTAAGATCAAGAAAGAAAAGAAGTATGTTGGGCTTGGATAATTGGGTATGGAGGAGATAAATTTCCTGGACTAAGGGTCCATTAAGTATGTTTATGTATATCCAAAACAAAAGTTATCATGATCGTGGAATGACCCAGTAGCACTGATATTAGTGAAAGCTGGCCTATGGAAAGATGAGTCGTGATGGTACGTGCCAAAGAGAGGCAGGGAGATTACCTCAAACGAAAATAATAGTGCCATTATTAGTTACTGTGATGACTGCAAGATAAAACATTCTCAAGAAATGAGAGGAAGACCTTCATGCAACTCTTAGTTTCAGAATGACTGTGCACTATACCCTGCAAAGCATTAAAAATTTTAAGTTCTGGAGCAATAGTCCAGCAAGTAGGGCACTTGCCTACATGCAGCCAAGACTAATGGAATCTCCAGCATCCCATATGGTCCCCTGAGCACCACCAGGAGTGCTCCCTGAGTGCCCAGCCAGAATTCATCCCTGAGCACCATGGATGTGGCCCCAAACCAAGAAACTTAAAATAATTCTGGGCCAGAGTGATGGTACTGCAGGTAGGGTGTTTGCCTTGCATACAGCCCCTGGTGGGTTCTATCCCCGGCATCCCATATGGTCCCCCAAGCACAATCAGTAATTCCTGAGTGCAGAACCAAGAGTAACCCCTAAACATTGCCGGGTGTGATCCAAAAAGCCAAAAAAATAAAATAATTTTAACTTTGTCTTTCCTTCCATCAAGATAAGGGTTTATTTTTCAACTTCTACTTTGTTATTATCTACCTTAACATAATCTACTGTAAATTCTGTATATTCTGTTTTTCCTCAGTAAATTTCTTAGTATGTCTTATTTGTAGTCAGCTATGTTTAAATTAGACTAAATGTTTAATTAGGATAAAATGTGTAGTGGGATATTTATTTTGTTCATAACTTCTGATTCCTGAAAACAAGGTGTGTGTCTGTGTATGTGTGGTGTGTATGTGGTATATGTGTGTGTGGTGTGTGTGATGTGTCTGTGTGTGGTATGAGTGTAGCGTGTGTCTGTGTGTGGTGTGTTTGTCTCCATTGTACTTTTTTTCATATATGTTTATAAACACATCTAGGATGGGCTTTTTTCCCCCTCTTGAAATTGTTTTCCTCAGGTTTGCTTCAGTTAGAAACATTGTAGAAAGATGGGGAGAAAAATATTGTTGTACTTATTTTCTGAAACTTGTTTTATTTAAGACTGTTGAAGGAAAAATCAGGATATCACAAATCTGCAAGATGTCAGAACTAAATCCTGCTCTTTCAAAATGATGGGATCATAAGTCCTATTTTATTTTTATGATTTGGCTTGTACATTGTGAATATTTCAATGTCTCTCCTATGCCAAAACACAAAATCACACACCCATGTACTCCAATTTGTTACTTACTTTGGTAATTTGTGACTACACATTGACACTGACCTAGAAATGGTTGCTGTTTTAAATCTCATGTCAGTAGAGAAGAAGTAGAAATCTGGTTTACACATTTGTGTCTGGTTTGTAGTAATTGTCCAAAATTTGACATTATCCCAGAAGTGCTGATTGGGAACTTTGGAGACAGTCTTGTGCCCAAAACTAATTTCTGAGGAGAGAAAAAAGATTGTTGCTTAAGATTCTTTCCCATTTTTCTGTAGCCAGAAAAGTTAGGCTCAATGTAGCTCACCTCTATACCATAATAGTAAAAGCCTTAGTTATGAGCCCAATTAAAATTTGCCAAGTAAAAATGACCATTCCTGATGGTCTTTTTCCCACAACCTTTCCACATAGTCTTCATGAGAGCTTGGTGAAGTTCTTAGAAGCAGTGTTCTATTCCGATATATCTTTATTAGCCTGTCGGTGCTCTCAGTAATAGTTAAATAAAGAGCACTGTTTCTTTAACACCTTAATTTATTTTAACAAGCATTGGAAAAGAATTTCAAAACAGCTAACATTTGTTTCTAATTATGTGTTTAAAGAAAAATGCCCTAAAAACATAGGTAGAAGTTTTTGTTTTTTATTATTACCATGCCAAATTTATAGAAAGCACTTGTTAACAGCAAATTACAATGTCAGCTGAGGATCTCCGGTCACAAGAAGAAAGATGAATACACATTTGATGACGCATCATTTACTCAAACTCAATACAACCAGTTTCTTTTCATATTCATAGATTCAGCCTTTATGAGAAATCAAAAGCACTGAATTGACTTTCTGACCTTTCTGCATGTTCTTTTAACTATCTTAATAAAAACAATTATTGCCCTTATGTAAGATTGTTACATGTGTCTGAAAATTTCTTTGGAATCAGCTCATTTCTTTCTAAGTTTCATCTTTTTGTTACATAGCTTTTTGCCTTTGCAACTAATTTTTTACAGAGTACACTATCCTGGGCCTCGTCACACTTATGTTAGCTTATAAAATCCATATGAAAAAGCAATCCATAACATGGAACAAAAAAAGATGGGACCTTAGATTTCTTCATCTTGTGGTGTGGCTGTGGTGCCCAGCTGAGTCAGCCGGTGGCAGACAGGAGACAGGCTTGTGTACACACCCAGGGCTCTGCCCTGTGGGCCCTGGATGGTTGATGGTCTGACATAGAAAAAGACTGGGATGAACCCAGAGCCATGTCAGAGCCTGGCAAGCTACCCATGGTGTACTCAATATGCCAAAAACAGTAACAATAATGGGCCTCATTCCCAACAAATGGGAACATTACTGGCACCCACTTGAGCAAATCAATGAACAATGGGAAGACAGTGACAGTGATAGTGTGAGTAAGCCAAGTAGATTTAAGGAATGTATAGAACCAGCATTTCTACCAACTCCACTTTTAGTGGGAGAGTGAGTAGTTTAAGGCTTCTTTCTTTCCTGTAAAATACAGTAAATGCTGCTGGTATCTTTGCTTCTAAATTGTACTTAAACACAACTTTCATCTCTCTTATAAACACAGCTGTTGTTCGATCACTGAGCCAACTCCAGGCAAGATTAGACTCCAGCCAAAATTAAGGTTAATCTTTACAGCCATCACAAGTAAGAACTTTCTAATACTGTTTTAGGAAATCTCTATTTTTGAAATGGTGTATAAAGGAAATAACCCCAGACAACTAACCCCTCAATAAGTCAGAGGCAAAAAGTGATAAATTCTATCACGGTCATAAAGAAAAAGGGGACTATAAACAGAGTAATTCATTTTGGGTCACTCTTCTTCAGACTCTAAGTGTAAGAAGTTACTTTCTTAGTCAACATTAAGTTTAAATCAGAGAAATATGTTACTTTTCAAAGACCTTCCTACTAAATGTCTGTAGCTAGTTCCTTCTTCCACTGATACTAATGAAAATAAAGTATTATAGAAAAGTCTTGTGTGTATTATTTTAATTATTGTATAAGTAATTCAATGGTTTCCAACCTACATGAAAAAATGTCTCCATTAATTAAACTTAGGAATTTGAACCACTTTTCCAGTGGTTTTCAGAGTTCTGTAGGGCTGATTCTCTGGGAGTAGGACCCCAGTGCCACAGGTGTGTCATGAGCAGTTAATGATGTCCTTCTCTCCAGATTGTACCCAGGAGATCATTTGTGAAGTATCCCTGACTAAATCTATCAAGCTCTGATAAGATTCCCCTTTCACTTGGTTTTCAGCAGGTACAGGACCTTGTCCTCATGTAGGCAGGCAGACAGGGGGTCCCCATGGCAATGAACTTTAGCCCTAAGACTCCAGACACACCTTTTGGAATCAGGAACAAAGGCCTGATAAGATCTTCATCAACAATAGACCCTTAGGAAGCTGGATTAACCTTTCTCTGCCCAGCCATTAACCTGGTTATAGAGAAGATCCAGCATGAACAGAGGTCAAAAAATGAGATTTCCAAAGAAGACCACTCCCAAAAGCTACTCCCTTGGCAACGGCCCTAGCAATTGGCTTTAACCTCGTCCTTTCAGGAGTAGCTTGGGAAGAAATCTGTAAAAGCCATCCAGACCATAGCACAGTGGGTAGGGTGTTTGCCTTGCATGTGGCCAACCTGAGTTTGATCCCTGGCATCCCCGATGGTCCCCCTGAGCACTGCCAGGGAGTAATTCCTGAGTTCAGAGCCAGAAGTAACCCCTGAACATCACCAGGTATGACCCCCAAAAAGCAAAAAAGTAGATAAATAAAATTTTAAAAATAAAAGCCATCCAGACCAAAGGATGGCGCATACTGAGCCCATGTGCTGCTTGAATCCACGTAGTTGAGCGCATGTGGTGCCCAAGCACATGTATCGCCCGCATCTCCCCCTCTTGAGATGTGTGCTCTGCCCTCTCTCTCTCCTCCTTCCCCTTCCTAAGACCTCCATAATAAGATCTGTTTTACTTCACTGCTCGTCTACTCCTGAAAATTCTTTTTCTGCAAGGAAGACAAGAACCCTGCATAAGGCCTAGGACTGACTTTCTTTCCTGAAAGAGCAATTCCTTGCTCCAGCTTGAGTCCGTGACTCCCGGAGAAATCTCTGGTGGTGGTGATCAACTCCCATGCCTGGAGATCAAGCGGACATCAGGTGTGGCTTGACAGCCACCTCATGGGGCTGGTGCAGCTCAGGCCCACACCATGCAGGGGCTCATCGCAGACTGTATCAATCAGTCCTTAGCCTGCCCAGCGGGTCCTGGGTGGCAGAGGCAGTTGGGGAGGACGTGACCATCTCTCTCCTTCCTTCCTGCCTCACATACGCCACCCGTGAGGGGCACCTACATCAATCCTATATGGCCTATTAAACTGTGGGTGGGTCTCAACAGTGTAACTGAGGGCTGTAAACACTATGTTCAATTTGCTGTTGTTGTTCAAGGGCCTCCAAACAGTGCTTAGGGGACCAGGGCTCTCTCCCTCTGATCTCAGCCAATCAGCTGCCACTTCAATGCATGGGATGACTGAGGTATTGTGAGGACTCTCTGGGTGCCAAGACCCACTAAGACCACCCTGGCCTACTCGGAGCCACCCAGGTGAGAAACAGTTCGCTCTGGGTCCTCCACTGCTGCACTCAGGGATGCCATGTGGTGTATCACTGTATCACTGTCTTCCCGTTGTTCATCGATTTGCTCGAGCGGGCCCCAGTAACATCTCCATATGTCCTGTCTCATGCTAGTAGAGCCCAAGGGCATCTGCTTGCTCCAGGAACATAAAGAGTCACGGTCCATTCCGGAATGAGGTCTATAATTGTTACTGGTATTTGGCATATCAAATACAACACAGGTAGCTTGCCAGGCTCTGCCGTGCAGGTAGCATACTCTTGCAGTCATCTCTAAGTCCAGCATTTAATGATGAACCGCGGGCAGCAAGCGGCGCGCAAGCCGGGCTGTGATAGGCTGGTCTGCTGGGTGGAGTTCTGACGAGAGAGAAGTCCGGATGTGGAAAATGGAGGCCCTCATGGAGTGGGGGTCGTCTGGCTTGTTGCAAGGCTCTGCCATGTGGTGCCAGGGATCAAATGGGGGTTGGGCTTGAGACGTACCTTATCACTCTTCTAACTTACTGGCTTTACAGAAGAATTGTGTTATTGGGGGCAGACGGTAGAAGGGAGTGGAAAGGTTAGGCTACATGGAGCAGTTCTCTGGAGCGACACCTAGTGGTGCTGGAGGGAGCACACGTGGTGCCAGAGATTTGAACCAGCGTCAGTCACCTGCCAGGCAAGTGCTTTACCTCCTGGATTCTCTCTCTGACCCCCTGCCGAATTTTCTCTTTTAAATAAATGGATGGGAACAAAACGACAGTACAGTGCGTATAGCACCTGCCTTGCACATGACTGACCTGGATTCAATTCCAGCAACACAAATGATCCCCTGAACGCTGTCAGGAGTGATCCATCCCTAAGCATCTCTGGGTGTGGCCTATAAGCCAAGTAATAAAGATCAAAGTAAATAATTTGCAGACCTAACATATCCAGAATGATGTAAAATGTCCTTGAAAATTTTAACACTTTCAAAAAGTACTGTGAGTGGGAAAAGCTTAAAGCCCTGATACGTGCAACTACCTTAGAACTGTCACTGCGTCCTGAACCCCCCACGAAGGCATTCAGCCCCCAGCATTAGGAGTTCAGGAATTCTGTCAGCATTCATGACCTCGTCCCTTCCACATAATCTCACCCACCTGCCACTGTGAAGGCACACACATGTGTCCATTGCCAAACCCTGAGGTGACTGCTTCCTGACCAACTGACAGGTACCTGGAAGAATATGGAGCTATTACACAGGATCTTTTCCCCTTTGAAACCGTGGTCTCCTGGAGTCCTGAGATTACACAGACAGCCCCACATCAAAATACCACATAATTCTAGCAGACGTTGCCTGCCCCTTCCTCCCCTGCTGCCAGGAACCTTTGCCTCCACTAAAGAGAGACAGGTTTCTGGCCATCTCAGCCTGAAAAAATCTTAAGACGCTTTCAAGTTCCCAGGCATGTAAAAGTGTGCCTTCATCCTGATATTTAAGCGTAACCTCAAGTTAGGTCAAATGAAAAGAACACTACTTTAACCATTGCCACCTTTGTGCTATGGAAGAGGCAAGACTTTTGTCTCTGGGCCAACACTTGTGCTCAGGTACTGTTCCCGGTGTGGCTCAGGGGATCATATAGGGTGCCGTGGATCAAACTAGGGCTGACCATGTACATGCTTGTGCCTTAACCAGTGCACCGTCTCTCTAGCCCTGTGATGCAAAACTTTCTAAGGCAGGACGTGTCAGGAGAACAAATGCTCTGGAAAACAACAGGGAGCAAAACTGTCTTTGAACAAAAATTTAAGACTTTAAGATGAATTTCCAAATTTAGTTCATGCATTTCCATGTAACATTCCTGTTTGAAATTCTCAATCATTTCTCATTGTTCAGTGCATTTAAAAATACCTGACCACAGTCATCTGGGGTTCCTCAAAAAATTTTTTTTTTAATAATAAAAAAGTTGTTCTCATGCTGGAAAATATTGTGAACCACTTTCCTAAGCTGAATGCCTCATACCTTCAGTCATACCGAAGGATCTAATATGATCATTTTGGACTCTTGAAATAAGGCTACAGGAAGGAATGTTGATGTTGAACTTGTAGAGTTGGGTTGATTTTATGTGGTCGTGATTCAAAACAACCTGACTGCTTTAAGAAGTCCAGGTACTGAGTCATCTACTGAGACTGCCAGGGAGGTTAATGGGAAGCAGCTGATAGTGGTATTAGTTGTTGCTTTTTCAATGAAAGGAGAGGATTGTTCCCCCAAAGAGCTCAGAGCTCTGGTGCTTAGGTATCTAGCTAAGAGCGGTTGCAGGACTGAGGTCTTCCCCCACCTAGAGCAGGAATCTCAGTGAACTGGAGATGAAATATTCTAGCTTTATAAAAACACTCATGGTTTCTCCTAGGAAGAGAATCTGGGCAAAATTTTGTGTATGACTTTTAAGTTTGCCTTGACAAATCTTTCAATTTTATATTTCTTTTTTCCCCCCCTTGGGGTAAATGGGCTGGGGCACACTCAATAACGCTTAGGAGCTACTCCTGGTACTCAGGAGTGAACCCTTGGTAGTGCTCAGCGAACCAATATATAATACCAGGAATTGAACTGTGATTAGCTACATGCAAAATATGTAACTTAACCTCTATACTAGCTCTGAGTCCTTTTAAATATATATTTAAATATGTATATATTTTTGCTTTTTGGGTCACGCCAGAGATGCTCAAGTGTTACTTCTGGCTCTGCACTCAGGAATTACTCCCTGGTAGTGAGCAGAGGACCATGTGGGATGCCATGGATCCAAACCAGGTCAGCTGCATGCCAGGCAAATGCCATACCTGCTAGACTATCACTCCAGTCCCTTAAACAAAATTTTTTTTGCTTTTTTTGGGTCACACCCGGCAATGCTCAGGGGTTTCTCCTGGCTCTGCACTCAGGAATTACTCCTGGTGGTGCTCGTGGGAACCATATGGGATGCCTGGGATTGAACCCGGCCGGCACGGGCCAGCCGCATGCATGGCAAACGCCCTACCCACTGGACTATTGCTCCAGCCCCAAATTCTTTAAACTAATGTTTAACCATCATGCGTAGCTCCAAATAAGTATAAAAGAATTGAAAGAATTGTAATATAGTCTGAAATTTACCAAGAGGTTGGCAACACCACTTGGTTACAAAAAAAAGTAAAGGTAGGTATCCAGTGAAGAATGAAAATGAGGCTTCTAAGCTACGACATCGTGGTCTCTACATTCTTAGGCAGGAGCGTTGAGATGACATTTGGGGGCTGGAAAGATGGCTCAAACAGCCGGAGCATGTTGAATCCAGGTTTAAATACTACATCGTCTTCCCAGCATGGTTAGAAGCAACCCCTGGGCACCACACCATGAATATCCCTAAGAACTGCCGAGTGTGGCTCAAAATTTTTAAAATAAAGTTAAGAAATTTCCATTTCTCAGGATATTAGATCCTCTGATGGAGGTTGAGTGTTTCAGGAGGAATTTAACTAGAGTTTAAAGTGCTGGACAGAGTTCAAAAGGTATTGAACGCTTGCCTTGAATATGGTAAACCCCAGACTGAGTCCCGGTACACTTATGGTCCCCTAAACACTGCTAGGACTGATCCTGAGTAGAGGCAGAGGAAGTCCTGGGCTGTGCTGGGTGTGGCCCAAACCACCCACACACACATCAAACAATGGAGGTTTGACTCCCTGCAGGGGATGAGAGATCCTCTGCTGCCAATATCCCCCCCCCCCCCCCCAGTCTGCATAGCTGCTCCCGGCCTCTGATCACATTCAAGAAGTCCAAGGACAGTGGCCACTCAGAAGAGAGGTGACTTACTGAAATGGATACCTAAAGGCTGCACTCTGGAGGGGAGTGTTCTGTATTTGTCCGTTTAGCAGCCAGTCCCTCCAAGTATATTATCAAATTTCTTCTCTGTAGTTTTTTACCCTTTGTGGCTTCATAGACCCAAGGACAGGCTACATCTCTCAAGGCTGGTTATTTACCATGGAAGTAAAGCAGCTTACTTGGAAACCTGTCTCTCGATAGCAAAGCAATCAACCTACTAAGGCCATTATCACCAGCCACCTCCCTATCAATAAGTACTTTATTTCTTATTTTATTTATCTTTTGCTTTTAGGGTCACACCCAGCAATGCTTAGGGGTTACTCCGGGCTCTTTGCTCAGGAATTACTCCTCGTGGTACTGGGAGAATATATGGAATGCTGGGGATCAAACCTGGGCAGGTCTCATGCAAGGTAAACACCCTACTCTCTGTGCTATTGCTCCACAGCTCCCACTTATTTCTTATTTTAAAATAAAGCAGATATGGGACTGGAGAGATAGAAAAACAGGTAGGGTATTTGTCTTGCACACAGCAGGCTCAGATTTGATCCCCAGGATCCCGTATGGTCATTCCTGAGCACTGCCAGGAATGATTCCTGAGTGCAGAGCCAGAAATAAGACCTGTTTATTGTTGGTTGTGGCTCCCAAAATGTAAAAAAAAAAATAAAAAGCCGATCTATATTTACCCTATCCTAAGTCAGAGCCAGGTAACAGCCAGCTGAGAACAGTGCCAGTCACACTACCTAACCATCAACCATCAACATATCCTCTTCTGTCTTTTTTTTTCTTTGCTTTTTGGGTCACATCCAGCAATGCTCAGGGAATTCTCCTGGCTCTCCACTCATGAATTACTCCTGGCGGTGCTTGGGGCACCATATGGGATGCCGGGATCGAACCCAGGCCGGCAAGGGCCGGTCGCGTGCAAGGCAAACGCCCTACCCGCTGGGTTATAGCTCCGGCCCCGATCCTCTTCTGTCTTAACTGGAGATTTCAAATGATAGAAACTTCAGCACCACCACTACATATCCATTCCAAAACAATCTCATATTGCCAATATGGACATTCCTCAACACACTAGAAGTTGAGTTCCTATTTGACCCAGCAATACCATTTCTGGGAATATACCCTGGGGCATAGCAAAAACACACAGCAGCAACACCATCTGCACTGATATGCTCTTCACAGCAATGTTTACAATAGTCAGAATCTGGAAACAACCTGAGTGCCAGAGAACAGATGACTAGATAAAGAAACTATGGTACCTCTGCACAATGGAATAAATACTACACAATGGAAGCTGTTAGGGAAAAATTAAGTCATGATATTTGCTTACAAATGGGTGGACTTATAGAGCATCATACTCAGTGAAGTTAAGTCAGAAGGAAAGGAACAAATATAGAATGTCTGCATTCTCAAACAGACATAGAATGACTATCTCACTGTGATTCAATTAAAAAATTTAAATATTGTTTTCATAGCATATTACTAGAAAACTCACAGATATTTATTTATTTGCTTTTTGGGGTCACACCTGGCAATGTTCAGGGGTTTCTCCTGGCTCTGCACTCAGGAATTACTCCTGACATTGCTCGGGGGACCATATGGGATGCCAGGGATCGAACCCGGCCTGGCATGGGCCGGCCACATGCAAGGCAAACTCCCTACCCCCTGGGCTATCGCTCCGTCCCCAGTTATTTATTTTATTACAAGTGTTCTTTGTGGGGAGGGGTATTGCACCACACAGGGATCATACCTGCTCTGTTCTGTAGTACCAATCAACCACAAACAAGGCACACAGCTTAGCCTCCATGTTCTCTCAGGCCCTCATGAATAAGCTCTTAATAAATGAATTAGGACCAGAGAGTTAGTAGAGTGGGTAGGATGCTTACCTTGTATGCAGCCAATCCAAGTTTGATCCCTGGCATCCCATATGGTCCCATGTGTACCACCAGGAGTAATTCCTGTGTGCAGAGCCAGAGGTAACCCCTGCGCATTGCAGGGTATGGCCCCAAAACAAACACAAAATAAATGAAATGAAATACAATGTCCCCTAACTCTTGGCTAGTGTAATAAGTTTGTGTCTCAATACCATAAATTTTGGCACTATCGTAACTCCTGGCAATACTTGGGGCTAAGGTGGGGTGGGGATGGCTGAGCCCTCTGCCTTCAAGCAAGCACCTTTACCCCCTACTATCTTTCCAGGCCTGTTTCCAGCGTTTATCACAAATGTAGAAGATGCAATGTCCCCTTTTCACAAATGTGTGTCATGATATGCTCCCTGCTCAACCTTTTTGTTTGTTGGTTTGGGAGCCACAGCCAGTAGTGCTCAGGGGTTCCGAGGATGTTTGGGTATTTCTTTTTTCTTTCTTTTTTTTTTTTTTTTTTGGGGGGGAGGCGTCTGGTTCAGGTGGTATAGGGTTCACTGCATGCAAGGCCCTACCTGAAGTACTGTGTCAACCTCTGTCCCCATGCACCCGCCAGAGTTTTCAATGGCACCTGTCACATATACCTTTTGATATGGAATAATTGATCCCAGAATTCTTTCTTACAATGCAGATTTCTAGGTTCCTATCCCTATAGGTCCTGAATTTGAAGGTGCCTATCCCTATAGGTCCTGAATTTGAAAACGTGCATTTTAAGAAGCACCATTTCCTCGCTTTAGAGGAAGTGGGACGATATCTGAATTCCAGCATGCATGAGAGATGCTCAGTCAGACACAGACACAGACACACACACACACAGACACGCAGACATGCACAGATGCACACACATGCTGACATGCAAATATGCACACACATGTTGGCATGCAGACATGCACACAGATGCACACACGTGCTGACATGCTGATATGAACGCTCATAATGGCATGCAAGCATGAACAAGGATGTACGCGCACACACAGTCATGCCTGCATGGGTGCACACATGTACTCATTAGTTGGTGCTCATATTCTTTTCCTAGACATTCCCAGACTTCTGTGGCTTTGTTTTTCTGATAATTAGCAAACATTTATTCTCTTGATATGATTATTAACTCGTTCAAGTAAATTATTTTCCCATGGAAAGAATGTACTAATAAACTTTGCTATTCAGTTTTCTTATTTGTATCTAGTGGTAACGATAGCAACACATGTGGATATTATATGAACTTAAAATGTGGATTAAAATGTAATCAGGACCAGGTGATAGTACGAAGGTAGGGTGTCTGCACGCATACCCAGGTACCCAGCATCCCATATGTCCTGAGCACGGACTGTGTGCGAGAGGAGGGGCTGGTGAAAAAATTTTTTTTTGGTAACACCAGTGATACCGGGTGTCTTGTAGGAGGGGGTATTCTATATTCGGTTAAAAAGATCTAAAATTGTCTACCTGACCAACTCCATCTGAACACATGTTTAAAAGGCACCTTGTCTAGTTTACTGCAAGGCTTTAGGAGCACTATTGAGTAATTACGCTGGTTCTATGCTTAGGAGACCACAGGCCATGACCAGGATCTAAATGGGTAGGACACATGTAAGGTGAGGGGCCTTGACCCTGCTCTATGCCTCGGCCTCTGGGAGCACCTTTAGTCTATGGTACCTTAGCCACTTGCTCCTAAGTGTATCCATCAGCATAATGTTCTTCCACTCTACTGTCTATGTCTACATGTAGCTTCTCTAGATTTTAAAATGTCTTTCTAGAAGATAAACTTCATGAAAGCTATTTGTACGTTGGCTTTGGGCCACACCCAGAGGTACTCAGGGATTACTACTGACTCTGCACTCAGAAATTACACCCAGCTGTGCTCTGGGACCATATGGATGCCAGAGATGGAATCCAGGTTGGCTGCCTGCAAGGCAAATGCCCTATCTGTTGTACCATCACATCAGTCCGTGAAAGCTCTTTTTTAGGATTATTCATCATCTTTTCAGTATTTAACATCTTTCTTGATAGACAAAATAGAAAGGGTTCAATTTTTTTTTTTTGGAGTCATACCCAGCAATGATCAGGGGTTTTCCTGGCAAACCATGGGGGGACCATATGGGATGCCAGGGATGGATTGAACCCAGGTCAGCCGCATGCAAGGCAAACACTCTACCCTGTGCTATCGCCTCCAGCCCCAGGGCTCAATATTTGGTTTGTTAACTTGTGTTATGTCAGTTATCTGGTAAATCAGTAAAAACCCAAAACTCTTCAATCCCAAATTATAAATTCTTTTTAGGTGTTGAATGGGCTTTTTGATGACAGACAGAACTCAGTTGGGTAGCTTTGTTACCTATTCTGAGCATTTCCCCATGTTTAAAGTCCTTTAGAAACAATTTTAGCTCTCTTCAAGGATATACAGCTCCAAAGCAAAGGCTCCACGTGACTCCATCTTTATATTACCCACAGTATCTAGATAACTGGTACTTAGGAGGTTGAAAGCAAATATTTGAATAAATGCGCAAGCCTGTGAGTTGGGAACGTGGCTCAGTGGTAGAACATATGTGACATAAAGATACACATCTATAATTTTTACTGCAAATAACGTAACTCTGCACTTAAGGGACAGGACTAGGCATGGTGCCCTCAAACAAAAGAAGAGATGAGAGCATTCGGGCTAGAATCCCGCATTCTAGGCTGACGGCGCAACGCAGAGGTCGAACTACTAGTCCCAGAATGCCGCGCGAAGGGGCGCGCGTCCTCTTCCGGTCGGAAGCGCGCAGGAGGCGGCGGACTTGCTGCAGCTCTTTCAACACTGTTACCGGGTGGGGCGTGTTTACCGGGGAGGGGCTTAGGAGTGGGGGCCTGGGTTCCCCGCCCGCCGAGGACATGGATGAGGACGGGCTTCCGCTCATGGGGTCAGGCATAGACCTGACCAAGGTTTGTAAAAAAATAGGAGTAGTTGAACTTCCGGAGACCTGGGAGGAGGATGGGCAGGAGGCGCCCTGCTCCCTGGGATACCCCTTCCCCCCCATCTCATCGCCCTGGCCCTGGGAGCGCGACCCCCACGGTTTCCCTTTGAGAACTCCCACCCCCACCCTCGATGTCTGTCTCTACCTGCTTTCCCTTAAGGGGGAACCTGCTGGCGCCTCTTTAATTTGGTCCCCAAGTTTCTTGCGTGCGTCCGTGCGTTGCTCATATGCAGGGAGTTCCTCCCTGGGAATCTGGACCCATTTCCCAGTGGGCCACCCCCGCCCGCTCCAGGGATGTAGGAAAACAAGTTAAATGACTTTGCTTGGCACGTGCAGCAATGCCCCCCGTTGTTCCCATCAAGGGGACCCGCAGCGTGTACCTGCTCCTGGGACGAACCGTGTTTGTTTTCTGCACGTCACAGGTACCCGCTATCCAGCAGAAACGAACGGTGGCATTTCTAAACCAGTTTGTGGTGCACACGGTACAGTTCCTCAACCGCTTTGCGACGGTTTGTGAGGAGGTAGCTTTCGTGCTAGTGGTGAAGCGACAAGGACAGCCGTGACTGTGTTCAGGGGCCAAGGAGCGCTGGTCACCCCCGTGTGCGGCCTACTCTGATGCCCGTCTCCTGCGTCCTGCTGCCCACCTCTGCTGGGCTGTTCCTCTAATTAGGCCCATTGTGTTCCCTAGAACAAAAGTGGAAAACATCTGTTCGGTAGTGAGTGATACATCTCTTAGGCCGAATGTTTACATGTTTAAGTACTTTGTTTCTATTGAAATTACGTTCCTTGGGGCGGAGCCGCAGCGGGTGGGGCGTTTGCCTGTGTGTGGCCCACCTGGGATCCGGTTACTGGGAATCAATCCCGCATGGCTCCCTGAGCACCACTTGGTGTGGCCCCAGATCAAAAAAGAGATGAAAATAAAATACATTGCATTTCGTGACCTAAAAGATGATTAATTAGGAAGGTAACCTAACAACTAGCATCGATTTCTGCAAGTGACTTGCAGTGATGCAAGTGAAGTTAGTTTATGTACCTAATTACAGATTAAGTACAGATCCAAGGGTACTTATTTGAGGGGGAGAGAGAGGGAAGGGAGAGAAGTCAGGAGAGGAGAGAGTGCACCAGAGAGTAACTGGGAGAAAGGTTGAACTCTGAGCCACACCAGGTGATCTGGGGGGCCACACCAAGGGGTGCTCAGGGAGCCATCTGGGTTGAACTGACTTAAGAAAGGAGAAAGCTTGGAGCCTGAGCAATGGTAGAATGGGTTAGGTGCTCGCCTTGCACCTGTCTGACGGACGCTTGATTCCTGAGCTCAGGTTATAATCCCCTGAGCCCACCTTGCAAGGAACTATCATGGAGCACAGTAAACCCCGAGCACTGCTGGGGATGGCCCAAAAGCGAAAAGTGAGAAAAGTAGAAATGAGAAAATTCCCAGGGGACCCAGCGTGCACTTTATTCCATCTCCTTTATAAGGTATAGTCTTCCTTAGCAAGTAGTTTTTCACTAGGTGTGTTCACTAGGTGTGTGCCTTTTTCTGTGTGGGAATGACAATCCTACTTGAATCACTGTCACTGTCTTCCTGTTCATCATTGATTTGCTCGAGCGGGCACCAGTAACATCTCCATATGCCATGTCTCATGCTAGTAGAGCCCAAGGACACCTGCTTGCTCCAGGAACATAAAGCGCCTCAAACCATTCCATCAGGTCATGGGAATGAGGTCTATAATTGTTACTGGTATCTGGCATATCAAATACGACACGGGTAACTTGCCAGGCTCTGCCTTGCAGGTAGCATACTCTTGTAGTTATCTCTAAATCCAGCATTTATTGATGAACTGCGCTGCCACAAGTGGCCTTGCGAGCCGGGCTGTGATAGGCTGGTCTGCTGAGTGGGGTTCTGATGAAGAGAAACCCCTGAGCATTGCCAGGTATGACCCAAAAAAAAAAAAAAAAAAAAAAAAAGGACATTATAATCTCAGATTGTGTGCTGACTTCCGTGAATTTCAATTTCCTCTTGTACTGCCGTCATTTAAATGGGCTGTAGAAATGATGGTCTAAAAGGCAGTGCATTGGGGCTGGAGCGATAGCCCAGCAGGTAGGGCGTTGCCTTGCACGCCGGCGGGGCCTCTGCCGGCCTGGGTTCGATCCCGGCATCCCATATCGTCCCCGAGCACGGCCAGGAGTAATTCCTGAGTGCAGAGCCAGGAGTAGCCCTGAGCATTGCCGGGTGTGACCCAAAAAAGGCAAAAAAAAAAAAAAAAAAAACATTAAAAAAAAAAAGAAAAGGCAAGTGCATTAAGAGACTAGTCCTGTGCCCAGAGAGGTAGTTCCAGGTCTGGAATCTGACTCCGTAGTGTCTCCCTGTCTGAAAGGATTTATTCCTTCATTGTTCTTTTTCATATTTCTGTGGGCTGTGGATGCTGGCATGGGACCCCTGGATCACACCACTCAGTACTTGGACAGGGTCAGGATCAGACCTGGAGGTACTCACAGGACCATGAGTCATTGGGAACTGAACTTAGGGCCCCAGGCAGCAAAGCATACGTGCCAGCCCTTCTCTTTGCACCAGGGTGAGAGAAACAGGCTATTCTAGAATTGTTAGTACGGACAGCCAATGCCCCATCTTCATTCTTCTCATCACCAGGGTGAAAAATCAAACTGCAGCCAGAGAACGTTGGTTAGGAAGCAGCTTGATGGACTGCCTGTAGCACCTGAGTGTAGTGCCCGAGCCCTGTCGCTGGGGAGGCGCTACGTAGCCATGCCCGCTCATCTGTCACAGTTCTCGCTTGTTTCTTATGAATGACCAAAGCAATGTTGTCACTTGTTGCTTATGAATGACCAAAAGCTTCCTGGTGCGCTCCTGAGGCTCTCTTCTGACCGATCACTAGTCCCGATTTCTTCTTGCACTCTAGAGCCTGTGGCTTCTTCTTCAGCTGTGGGCCTGTGACCCCACAGTAGTTGCCTACTTGAATGTGGGAGTTGCAGAGTTTAGGATCTCCATAAACTGGATGGAGAGAGGGTTCGGTGGGTAAGGCTCTTGCCTAGTATGTGGCTGATCTGGGTTTGATTCCTGACATCGCAGATGGTCTTCCAACCACCAATAGAGGTGACCCCTGAGCACAGGGTTTGGAGTAAGCTTTGACCTTCTCTGGGTGTGGCCCATCCTTTTCCCAAATACATAAGTAAATAAAATAAACTTTTTTTGGTGGGTGCATACCACACCCAGCAGTTCTCAGGGCTTACTCCTGCCTCTGCACTCAGGATTACTCCTGGCAGGCCTGGAGGCCACAGGGAAGTATGGGATGCTGGGGGTGGAACCCAGGTTGGCTGGTGTAAGGCAAAAGGCTGGACCTACTGTTGTACCTCCTCCGGCCTTAAAATAAACTTTTTTATAGAGCAGCTCTAGTTAGGGGCGAACAGATGAGCAAAAGAGCCCACAGTTTCATGTACTCCCTGCCCTCCCCACCCTTGTCCTTTTATTACTGTCAGTCTAGATGGACGCATCTTGACGCATCACATCAGTACCTGGAGTCTCAGGCTTCATGGTTTTTTGTTTGTTTTTTGCTTTTTTGGGTCACACCCGGCAGTGCTCAGGGGGTTACTCCTGGCTCTGCACTCAGGAATTACTCCTGGTGGTGCTCAGGGGACCATATGGGATGCCGAGGATCGAACCTGGGTCGGCCGCATGCAAGGCAAATGCCCTCCACTTTGGACTATGACTCCTGCCCAGGCTTCATGTTTTTTTTTTTTTTTTTTTTTTTTTGCTGTTTGGGTCACACCTGGCAATGCTCAGGGATTACCCTGGCTCTGCACTCAGGAATTACTCCTGGTGGTGCTCGGGACCATATGGGGTGCTGGGGATTGAACCCGGGTCTGCCGCGCAGGCAAACGCCCTACCCACTAGACTATATGCTTGGGGGTGGGGGCCCCAGGCTTCATGTTTTAAGGAAGTAAAGTTCTTTCAAACAGTATCAAATTCTTTGAAACATACTCTCTGTCATTGGGAGTGTTTTGTGCTGGGATTCTTTAACCTGTATAAAGATTTCCATTTCCTGGGGCCTGAGCAATAGTACAACAACTAGGGTGTTAGCCTTGGACGTGGCTGACCTGGGTTCCATCCCCAGCATCCTACGTGGTCCACCCCCACCCCCAGCACCACCAGGAGTAATTCCTGAGTGCAGAGCCAGGAGTAACCCTGAGTATTGCCAGGTGTGACCCACAAAGAAAAAAAAAAAACGATTTCCATTTCCTCAGCTTTACAAGTACCATGATAATTCTGCTCTGTAGATTGGATGAGAGATTTCAGATTGTATAGTTTGTGTGTCGTGTTAGCATGTAAGGTGTACAGATGTTTACGACGGAGATTATTGTTGAAGAGTACATACTGACAAATTTTTTTTTTGCTTTTTTTTCTCTTCACTTTAATCAAAACAATGTATGCATTTGTAAAGGAGTTGGAAATTACTTTAAGTCCTTTTACAGATTTAATTTGCTATAGTGTTTCTGCAGTTACCAAGCTTTTGTGGTGAATTAAAAGGTTGATTAAATTTGCCAAAATTTAATTACCATGATTTTCAGGGATCACCTAAAATTTGGAGAGAAATTATCTATATTATGTTTCAACAAATCTGTATTTATGGTTACTTCAAAGCCTATGTGAACAGATCCCTAACAGTCAAAGTTACGCTTAGATTTGGATGCTGGTGTAACATGATTAAAATTTTTATCTCTGAATTATCTTTGTAGATAACAGGATGGTCAACTCAGAAATCAGAGCCTTGGTGCCGGAGTGACAGTACAGTGAGGGGGCACTGGAGTGACAGTACAGTGAGTAGGCACTGGAGTGATAGTACAGTGAGTGGTCACTGGAGTGATAGTACAGTGAGTGGGCACTGGAGTGATAGTACAGTGAGTGGGCACTGGAATGACAGTACAGTGAGTGGGCACTGGAGTGACAGTACAGTGAGTGGGCACTGGAGTGACAGTACAGTGAGTGGGCACTGGAGTGACAGTACAGTGAGTGGGCACTGGAGTGACAGTACAGTGAGTGGGCACTGGAGTGACAGTACAGTGAGTGGGCACTGGAGTGACAGTTCAGTGAGTGGGCACTGGAGTGACAGTACAGTGAGTGGGCACCGGAGTGACAGTACAGTGAGGGGGCACTGGAGTGATAGTACAGTGAGTGGGCACTGGAGTGACAGTACAGTGAGTGGGCACTGGAGTGACAGTACAGTGAGTGGGCACTGGAGTGACAGTACAGTGAGTGGGCACTGGAGTGACAGTACAGTGAGGGGGCACTGGAGTGATAGTACAGTGAGTGGGCACTGGAGTGACAGTACAGTGAGTGGGCACTGGAGTGACAGTACAGTGAGTGGGCACTGGAGTGACAGTACAGTGAGTGGGCACTGGAGTGACAGTACAGTGAGTGGGCACTGGAGTGACAGTACAGTGAGGGGGCACTGGAGTGACAGTACAGTGAGTGGGCACCGGAGTGATAGTACAGTGAATGGTCACTGGAGTGATAGTACAGTGAGGGGGCACCGGAGTGACAGTACAGTGAGGGGCACCGAGTGAGAGTACAGTGAGTGGGCACTGGAGTGATAGTACAGTGAGTGGTCACTGGGTGACAGTACAGTGAGTGGGCACTGGAGTGATAGTACAGTGAGTGGGCACTGGAGTGATAGTACAGTGAGTGGTCACTGGAGTGATAGTACAGTGAGGGGGCACTGGAGTGATAGTACAGTGAGTGGGCACTGGAGTGACAGTACAGTGAGTGGGCACTGTAGTGATAGTACAGTGAGTGGGCACTGGAGTGACAGTACAGTGAGTGGGCACTGGAGTGACAGTACGGTGAGTGGGCACTGGAGTGACAGTACAGTGAGGGGGCACTGGAGTGACAGTACAGTGAGTGGGCACTGGAGTGACAGTACAGTGAGTGGGCACTGGAGTGATAGTACAGTGAGTGGGCACTGGAGTGACAGTACAGTGAGTGGGCACTGGAGTGATAGTACAGTGAGTGGGCACTGGAGTGACAGGACAGTGAGTGGGCACTGGAGTGACATTACAGTGAGTGGGCACTGGAGTGACAGTACAGTGAGTGGGCACTGGAGTGACAGTACAGTGAGTGGGCACTGGAGTGACAGTACAGTGAGGGGGGCACTGGAGTGATAGTACAGTGAGTGGGCACTGGAGTGACAGTACAGTGAGTGGGCACTGGAGTGACAGTACAGTGAGTGGGCACTGGAGTGACAGTACAGTGAGTGGGCACTGGAGTGACAGTACAGTGAGGGGGCACCGGAGTGATAGTACAGTGAGTGGGCACCGGAGTGATAGTACAGTGAATGGTCACTGGAGTGATAGTACAGTGAGGGGGCACCGGAGTGACAGTACAGTGAGGGGGCACGGAGGTGAGAGTACAGTGAGTGGGCACTGGAGTGATAGTACAGTGAGTGGTCACTGGAGTGACAGTACAGTGAGTGGGCACTGGAGTGATAGTACAGTGAGTGGGCACTGGAGTGATAGTACAGTGAGTGGTCACTGGAGTGATAGTACAGTGAGGGGGCACCGGAGTGATAGTACAGTGAGTGGGCACTGGAGTGACAGTACAGTGAGTGGGCACTGGAGTGATAGTACGGTGAGTGGGCCCTGGAGTGACAGTACGGTGAGTGGGCACTGGAGTGATAGTACAGTGAGTGGGCACTGGAGTGACAGTACAGTGAGTGGGCACTGGAGTGACAGTACAGTGAGTGGGCACTGGAGTGACAGTACGGTGAGTGGGCACTGGAGTGACAGTACAGTGAGTGGGCACTGGAGTGACAGTACAGTGAGTGGGCACTGGAGTGACAGTACAGTGAGTGGGCACCGGAGTGACAGTACAGTGAGTGGGCACTGGAGTGACAGTACAGTGAGGGGGTACTGGAGTGACAGTACAGTGAGGGGGCACTGGAGTGACAGTACAGTGAGTGGGCACTGGAGTGACAGTACAGTGAGGGGGTACTGGAGTGACAGTACAGTGAGTGGGCACTGGTTGAGTACAGTGAGTGGGCACTGGAGTGACAGTACAGTGAGTGGGCACTGGAGTGACAGTACAGTGAGTGGGCACTGGAGTGACAGTACAGTGAGTGGGCACTGGAGTGACAGTACAGTGAGGGGGCACTGGAGTGACAGGACAGTGAGTGGTCACTGGAGTGACAGGACAGTGAGTGGTCACTGGAGTGATAGTACAGTGAGTGGGCACTGGAGTGACAGTGCAGTGAGTGGGCACTGGAGTGACAGGACAGTGAGTGGTCACTGGAGTGATAGTACAGTGAGTGGGCACTGGAGTGACAGTACAGTGAGTGGGGCACTGGCCTCCATGCAGTGACCCGGGTTCAGTCCTCCATATTCCATATGGCCTCCTGGGCCCCACCAGTAGTGATTTCTAAGCAGAGTCAGGTTAAACCCTGAGCACTTCTGGGTGCAGCCAAGCAAATAAAATAATTGCTTTGTTAAGGCTCACGCTGGACTTGCATTTAGTTTTCCCTTCCCGAATTTGGTCAAAATACCCATTCTTGAGGTGGTGGACGTTTTGCTTATGAATTTGCCAGGAACCTGATAATATCCCAGAAAACAGTGAGAGTGCTGTAAATCTGCTCACTAGTAAACTAGTAAGCTGTTCTTGGACTGTCTCCGAGTGTAGCACTAGTCAGTTTTAAATAGATATTCTGAGAAATACTATTTAATAATTGTGTGTGTGTGTGTGTGTGTGTGTGTGTGTGTGTGTGTATAAAACTTGATTGTGGGAAGCTCTTGATTCTGGTTTTGTCTTGGATTTTGGTGCTAGGTTGATCCCTTTTATTATCACTCTACTTTTTTTTCTTTGTTTTAATTCTTTCCGACGTGAACTGCTCATCTTCCAGTTTCAACCCCTTTTTCTTCTCAAACTTCAGTTTGAATTTGGAACTCATTGTATGTACTTATGTGTTGAAGTAATTTATAAATCAGTTTCTGCCCCAGCTATTTGGAAGTTTTGTTTCTTGACTTTTATAAATACCTTCTAGTCATCAACAAAAAAGCAATCATGTTCCTGTTAAATTTCAAGTACTGTTCTGACGGGATGCAAGGCTGAACAAAATCTCCTCTGTCTTCGAAGGAGTTGCCATTCTGGTCCCACTAATTGATTGTGGCTATGATAAGGAGTTGGATAATATTGAAATTGTAACTTTTATTTGTGAATATAGTTTAATTAAATAGCCTTGGAGCATGCTAGTAAAGCCAATAGAATGTTTAAGTTCCTGTTTCTTCTCTTACAAATAAGAGGGTAGTATATTAGAAAATGACGTATACTTTTTGAATATTTGAATATACAGTTTTGAATATTTTCCAGTTTGTCTTTTGTTATCCTTATTAAGAGCATGTCTTAATCAGACTCTCTTCTTTTTTTTCCAATCCTTGTTTTCCAGAAACTGGCAAACCTTTCTCTTCGAATCCAACAAATTGAAACAACCCTCAATATTTTAGATGCAAAGGTTTGTATTTCTGAAAAACAAAAATTATGTTTGCCCTGTGTATGCCAACTTTCTCAGTTATACTTATTTTAAGTGTATCTCAGAATGTATTTAGTTTAGTCCATTCACCTATGTGGGGCAACAGTATTTTTTCCAGTTAATCACAATGGCAGGAAAAATGATAATCATCAGGAACCATTAACTGAGTCCATTTAAATATACAGATGAATTGAGATTTCACTCCTTACTCTAGTCAAAGATGAGTAACATGCTAATAGAAGCTGTTTTTTGGCTTATCTGATGGAACATTTATATTAATCATTTGATAACAGTAAAAATTATATAAAGCCGCACTGTTTCTAGAATAAAGTTTACAGAAAATAGTAACCTTTCCATTTATGCATATTAAATGCTAATGAAAAATACCAATTTTGATACCAGAAATTACAAGAGATAATTGGGAAACATAGAAAGGTGTTTCGAATTTAAAACTCGCAGGTAATATGTTTTTCTTGTTTATGAAACAGTGGAAACATTTGTGTCTTTGTCCTTTCAGATAAAACATTGACATGGGGAAAAAACTTATTGACTGCCCATGAGGAAGCAATATGATAGCAGCTTCATCAGAACATCTATTTTGTGCTTTCTGCCTTTCCTTAGGGACTTTCATCTCTGATCTTCTCTCAGAATACTTCTCAGCTTGGAAAATTCGGGCTACTGGACTTGATTGTCTTCCAGATATTCTCCTTTCAGGCTTTAAACTACTTGGCCATCGCCACTATGCTGAGAACTGTCTTCAGTCAACAGCTCTCAATGAATATTGCTACTTTAGATCTTATTACCGTTGCTTTTCCCCCCTCGTTATTCTTTATTATGACTGTGTCTTGGTTTAATGTTTGGGAAATTCTCGGTTAGAATCCAAGGTCACAAGTTACCACATGGACACATTAACTTAAATTATTTCTATGGCCATACAGTTAATCCTCAGTTAGCCAAACATCTGACAAGTGCCTACCCTTGACATCTAGATGAAATCAGAAAAGAGCATTTTTTGATTGGGATGTGGTAGAGTCTCTGCCTTGTATGTATAAGCCCTTGTGTTCAGTTTCTAGCACTACAAAGGGTTGAATAAGTTAAATGAGGATTTTAATGGTTCTTGAAGATCCACACCAACAGTGTCTATCTTTGGTATATGAAAATTCTTTATTTTCATTAAACATTGTCACTAAACAAATGTCATTGAACATTTAGTGATTAGATACTTAAGGGGGAATGTTTGATCTGTTATGTCAGACACTAAAATGTGAAGTTTGTCATTTCCCAGATAATTGAAACTTAAATGTACTGTGCAGCACATTTTTTTTTTTTTTTTTTGCTTTTTGGGTCACACCCGGCGATGCTCAGGGGTTACTCCTGGCTCTGCACTCAGGAATTACTCCTGGCGGTGCTCAGGGGGACCATATGGGATGCCAGGGATCGAACCCAGGCCGGCACAGGCCGGCCGCGTGCAAGGCAAACGCCCTACCCACTGGGCTATCGCTCCGCCCAACATTTTTAACAACAATAGTTTTGTTTTGGGCCTTACCTGGCAGTTCTTGGAGCCTACTCCAGGCTGTTGCTCTGGAATCATTCCTCGTGATGCCGAGGGACCATATGTAGTGCCCAACTTGGGGGTAGGGAGGCAAGGGGCACACCAGGCTGTGCTCAGGGCTGATTCCTGGCTCTGAGTAAGAATCACATCTGGGGGCCGGAGCAATAGCCCAGCGGGTAGGGCGCTTGCCTTGCACGCCGGCCGGCCTGTGCCGGCCTGGGTTCGATCCCCGGCATCCCATATGGTCCCCTGAGCACCGCCAGGAGTAATTCCTGAGTGCAGAGCCAGGAGAAACCACTGAGCATTGCCGGGTGTGACCCAAAAAGAAAAAAAAAAAAAAAAGAATCACATCTGGGCGCTACCAGTTCCCAGGACCAAATGCTGGTGGGCGAAAGGCAGGTTCCTTAATCTGCTTCACTCTCTTTTTGGCTCCCTATCTTCTTGTTGTTGTTGTTATTATTATTATTATTATTATTATTATTATTATTATCATCATCATCATTGTTATTATTGTTATCATTATTATTATTATTTTGCTTTCTGGGTCAGACCCGGCAATGCTCAGGGGTTACTCCCTGGCTCTTTGCTCAGGAATTACTCCTGGCGGTGCTCAGGGATCATATGGGATGCCGGGACCAAACCTAGGTTGGCCACATGCAAGGTAAATGCCCTACCTGCTGTGCTATCGCTCCGGCCCCTATCTTGTTATTTTAAACTAGGAAATTAGACTGAAAAGCTCATATTCTCATTATTTACACTAGGGTTTATTTTGGTTTTCCTAGGGGACACTCTGAGTGGTGTTGGGGAGTAGAGGAGGAAGCACCCACATACCGAGCCTGGAACCAAGTGCCCATCCACTCTGCGCCTCTCCCCACCCCTACATTAGGATCTCTAGATTTATGAGAAATTGTTTTAAAGTATTTTGTATTTAAATACTTTTCACTTTTTTTTTTTTTTTTTTTTTGCTTTTTGGGTCACACCGGCGATGCTCAGGGGTTACTCCTGGTGGTGCACTCAGGAATTACTCCTGGCGGTGCTCGGGGACCATATGGGATGCCGGGATCGAACCCGGCCGGCATGGGCCGGCGCAAGGCAAACGCCTACCCGCTGGGCTATCACCCAGCCCCATACTTTTCACTTTTAATTATGCATTTTTAATTATTTTGGACACACCCGGTGATGCTCAGGGTTATTCCTGGCTCTGCATTCAGGAATCACTTCTGGCAGTGCTCAGGGGACCATATGGGACATCAGGGATTGAACCCAGTGAGCCGCATGTAAGGCCAGTGCCTGACCCATCATGCCATCTTTCCGTCCTGAAAGACCTTTCATTTTTAAAGGGTTCATGTCCTGGAGCTTAGCACGGACGAGATTTTTGCAAATCTCTTTCTATAGGCTTACAACAGCTTTTTTTTTTTTTTTTTTTTTTTTTTGGTTTTGGGTCACACCCGGCGATGCTCAGGGGTTACTCCTGGCTCTGTATCAGGAATTACTCCTGGCGGTGCTCGGGGACCATATGGGATGATGGGATGCCGGGTTCGAACCTGGGCCATCATGGGCCAGCTGCGTGCAAGGCAAACGCCCCTACCCGCTGGGCTATCGCTCCGGCCCCACAACAGCTGTTTTAAAATACTCAGCTAGGCCTGGAGAAGTAGAGCAAAGACTAACACATTTGCCTTGGTGTCACCAGTCCTGGATTGATGATACTGGGCAGTGAACTCCCAGCACCGCCAGGAATTACCCGAGTACAGAGCCAGGAGTAAGCCCTAAGGACATCAGGTGTGAGTCTAAATACTGTTTCCCCCAACCTGCAAATACACATCGAAAACCTTCCAGTACTTAAGCATTTGGTATTGCCACAAATGCTGACTTTAATTTACTTTTCTCAGTTGGCATCTATTCCGGGCCTTGAAGTAGTTGTTCCTGTGAACGACACAAGTGGTACGAAAGTCGCACAGCCTGAAACCACTTCAGAGCAGTCACAGGTAAGTGTTTAGGTTCTCCACAAATGAGTGATCTTGGCGATGAAACCAAGTAGACCTCAACAGTAGGCTTAAAGGAAGAAGTTCAGTAAAAATGTAAAACTTTGAAGGAACAGCATTTTAAAACCTTGCATGGAAAAATGACTTAAAGAAAGAAGAGAGTATCAGTGATTTAATTTTGTTATTTTTCTAAATTCATATAGGAAATATACTTTCACAATGTGTTATTATAAAAACGCTCAAACATTCATTAATATAGACCGGTGCATTCTGTACCCTGATGCCCATTACTCAGATTTGCCAGTTCTAAGAATTTGTTGCAGTTACGTTAAAGATCTTTTATTCCTCGATAAAGCATCATTATTGCTCATCTGCCTATTTTCTCAAGCACACCTGGAAAGTCGTGTGTTGTCTTATTTAACCATAATGCCTCTAACACACACACACACACACACACACACACACACACACACACACAACTAACAGCAATCCCCTGCCATGACTCCTTAGTACTGCCATCTGTGCCCTATAGTCAGCAGGCTGGAACTCTTGAGTAAGGGTGAGTTCTACGCTCCACTCTAGACCTACCACAGCAGAGGGTACAGTTTAATGGGATCCCAGTTTCTTAGGCTCTTTTAAAATTTGTGAGATATCGATCTAGTAAACACATTTTTTCTTAAAGTGTGGTTTGAGCTTGGTTTGTAGGCATCCTAGTAGGACTACACCTTACGTTTATTTCTTGTCTTAATGTTCATTTACATTCTGTATGGATTTGACTTTTATATTACGTGTATTTAAAGTAATTAAAATCCCATCATTATTTTGAAAACAGCCTCTAATGTAATTCAGTGAAGTATTAAAATCTAAAATAAAGTGAGTAATTAGGTAACTGATCCCTGTGGAATTCTGCATCTGTTCATGGAAGTATTTTTCCCGCCATTTCTTAGATGGATGGCAGTATTATCCATGATAATGACTTAAAATGTCAAGAGTGGGTATACTGTGCCCAGCAGTCTTTTATAAGTAAATTTAATAAACTAATTTAATTCTTACAACCAGCCTGTGAAGTTACTACTTTATTATCAATTCCGCTTTACAAATCAGTGGAATGAGGCGTATATAGGTTAAGTGACTTGCTAAAGGTCAAGAATTTTAACCCAGGTTTGGAGTGGTAGTATAGTGGCAGGGCATTTGCCTTGCACGCAGCTGACCAAGGTTGGGGGACCACATATGATCTCCCAAATTCCCCCCCCCCCCACCAAGGAGTGATTCCTTGGCACAGAACCAGGAGTAAGTCCTGAGTGCTTCTGGGTGTCGCCCCAAACGAAACCAAAACAGGAATTCTAACAGAGGCAACCTGGTGCCAAGAACCTCTTTTATTTGACTGTCTCTTTTTATTTGAATGGGTTGAATTCATTAAACTGAGCCAGCACATGAGCAGGGTCCACGGGAGGGCCTGTCTGTTTAGACTCTGTCTTTGGAGGGTGAGAGAATCCTTAAGAACTAGATAGTAGGAATTTTAGTTATTATAGCGAGTCTCATTAAGTCACATAACTAGTTATAGAATGATTATCACTGGGCCATATGTAATAAATATATCAGAGGAAAAACAGATTTTGCAGAGGAATCTGCAAGATTTTTGTTGTTTGTTTTTTTGAGTTAAATATGGAGCACCTTTACCTAAAAAAGAGCGTGTATAAAGAATATTACGTGTTTCTTCTCTCCCTGTTAGTTTTGGTGTATGCTAGCTCTTAACATGTTTTTATGAATTTTTAAGTAACACATAGTTAACTTTTAAGTCTCATTTTTCCATATTTCATTATAAATATCTTCTTTAATGTGTACTTTAATATGTGCACAGTTGTATTGCTGCTGTTAGTTTAAGGCTCAAAATTGATTATGAATAATCAGAGATGAAGTTTCTAAAATTCAGGATGACCTGATCTGTCTCCGGCAATCTTGTTTAAAAATTGTTTATTCATCTTGGAGAACTTGAAAGCTACATTGCATTTCTGATTATAAAAATTTGTGGAAAATTGTGTTGGTTAACTTGATAAAACAGCTCTTTAGAATCTTCTTAATATTTAAATCATTTTATTTGCCATGATAATTAGTGTGTTTATGTAAAACATTTTGGAATAGACTTAAATATTATTTATAATAAGAGTTTTTATTGACATTAAAGTCAATTTACTTATCAGATGAAGGATAATTATGCATGTTAAATTATCCATTTCAATCCTTAATCTGCATATGAGCCAAAGATCCAATGTTTACTCACTGATTTTTCTGCAGCTTTAATTTCATGGTTCAGATTTTGTTTCTTCCAGTGGAACATAGAGCTGTGCTGATTGAGATTAGTTTGAGAATAAATAAAGGACAGTTGAGAGATGCCAGACTTTATTAGGTCACTCAACTAGCAAAGGTGGAAGGCCTGACATTATTAAATCTTGTTGAGGTCTCGAAACTAGGCAAAAATGAATGATGAATTTTGAAAATTCCTTGGACCTATATGTAATTATTATTTGTTTCATTTTGGTGTTGCATGAGTTCATTATTTGTGATTGTTTAAAAAAAGTTTCTCTTTAGTGAAATGCTTCAGGCTTTTTGTATTTATTTACAAATGAATATATTTGTATATGCTCACTTTTGTGTATACCTAGCAATGTCATAAAACAAATGAAATGATTTTGGGTGCTTTATTTCCCTGAGAGTTTTTTGGCAAGTTTCATTTATATATGAGTTATATGAAGAAACATCTTAATACATCATTTACATCCATATTCTAAAAAATTATGGATATTTAAAAGATACTCTTTTGCTTTCTACTTTCCACTTTACATATGTGGACATAAAATTGATTTTATTGTTATAGAAATCTCCTTATTGTTAATATACAAGTAATGAATGAAAATTTATAAACAGACTTATTCTAAATGGTCAGATTGACAGAGAAATCTGGAACCTCATAGAGACAGATGTAAATGACGACAGGATTTCCCTATGGAAAGTTTCAGGTAACACGTTACCATGCAGAGCAAAACTGCTTATGTGTTCAAAGCATTTTTATCCAGAAAGACTGTTCTCCAGTAATCTTCATTCTAAATAAACATTTTACCATTTTGTGAAGTGCTACCATTTTTATAGTTCCATCCTGACCGAAATATAGAAAATGAGGTAATTTGGGAGATTTTTGGTTTTGGTTTGGTTTTTAGTTTGGGTCCACACCAAGAATGTTCAGACGTTATTCCTCACTCTGCACTCAGGAATTACTCCTGGCAGTGCTCAGGGCACCATATGGTATGCCAGGGACTGAACCTGGGTGGACCATGTGCAAGGCAGAGCCTTAACCATTGCACTGTCTCTCTGGCTCTAGAAAACCAGGAAATTTTGTCTAATAAGTGGACTTTTCCCCACAAATACTTAAGACATTGCTAAGGTGTTTGAGTAGCCATATCCAAATAATTGAATAGCCAATAGTCCCAATAAATTAGAATAAAAAGTATTTAATAAATGAGGAATTTAATTGTGTAGATGGTAGATACCTAGGAAACCACTATCCCTTAGAGTTGGATATCTTATTAATCATCTAGTTTTATTAAATTTATTCGAAGTTTTATTAAAAATAAGTCCTCCAGTAATTCAGTTTATCTTAAGCACTCTGGGGACAGTAAAGTAGAATTCTAATATTTTAATACCATGAATATATATTTGTAATCTTAGAGGAACAAAATAATGTTTCTATTAAGTTTAGTTTCTTCTTAATCATTTGTTTATTGAATCATCATAAGATACACAGTTATACAGTTGTTCTTGATTGGGTTTCAGTCATACAGTGTTCCAACACCTGTCCCTTCACCAGTGTACTAAAACATTTTTTAGTACTTGTAAATATTTAGAAATATATGTCCAATAATTTAATGTTGGTATTTAAATTTATAAATATGATTACTGTTCTGATTTTTATTGCTTTTAGAATTTTAAAAAAATCCCTTTAAAGTAACATGATGGACCCTTCTGTGAATTGTCTAAAATTTTACATGCAATACTTTTTACAGCAGAACAGTTTACAAGACTCTGGACCACAGGAAAGTGAAGTAACAGCAGAAAATATCTTAACTGTAGCCAAGGATCCAAGATATGCCAGATATCTCAAAATGGTTCAAGTGGTAAGCTGATTTGGTCTGTCTTCTGTCTAGCAGTCTCGTTGGAAATCCTTAACCCTGGAGGTTTCATTGTTAATATTCAATCAGAGAAAACTGCTAACCCGAGCAACCAAGTGTTTCATCTCTTACTTCTTTCCTATTTTTTTTTTTTTTTTTTTTTTTTGGGTCACACCGGCGATGCTCAGGTGTTACTCCTGGCTCTGCACTCAGGAACCACTCCTGGTGGTGCTCGGGGACCATATGGGATGCCGGGGATTGAACCCGGGCGGCATGGGCCGACCGGCGTGCAGGCAAACGCCCTACCCGCTGGGCTATCACTCCGGCCCCTTCTTTCCTATTTTTAATTAATGCCCTAATTAAAAGTAATGAGACGTTAAATCTTTCTAATACAATGGATCTCACACTTCAAACATAGTTTAGTGCAATATTGTTTTGCTTTACACCAAGTTATTATTGCAAATCTTGAATGGATCATCTAGAGGAATAAAAGCGTACCACTCATTTGATAAAATATTATGGCTTCATTCCCATTTGTTACTGGAAATCATTTTTGGCATGTATTTTTATTTTTAATCTGTCAGTGACTAGGTTTATAGACAGATCTTTTGAGCCATGTAGCTAATGCTTTTAATATTAGTTGACTTTAGCGCTCACACATTTTCTAAGAAATCATTACAGGAAATGCCACTAAAAATATTTGCAGTTGTCATTATTAGCAGAAGTTAATTTTCTAGTAAAGGACCTAGTTGTTTGTTTTTCTATAAATCAAAAAATTAGTAGTTATGCACAATTCTGTTATCAGGCAGAGAAATTAAAAGAAGAGTTTGTTTGGGACTTGAGAGACAACAGCAGAAAAGGCTCTTGTATTTCACATGCCTGACCCAAGTTTGATCCTTAGCGTCCCATGTGATCCAGGAGTAATTCCCAAGTGCAAAGCCAGGATTTTTCCTGAGCATTGCTGGGGTGAACTCTTCTCCCCACCCTCCAGAAAAAGTTTTGCTGTCTGTGGCATTCTCACTAAAACAGATCTTTAAAATATTTCCCAGACAACCAGAAAGAGTGGATTAACTCGTTTCAAAGCTACATCAATGATGGTAGAAAGGAAGAGCATGCACACTTTTCCTAGTTGTCCAAAACTTGAATTTTCAGACAGTAAAACCTTAGGCATGAGGTGATAGAAAATGAACAAGCCAAGCGTTGCAAGTGGAAAACATAAAGCTATTGAGTTCATAAGAATAAAGTGAGATTAGTTTATTATGAATTCTAAATAGTTAAAGCTTGAATCTAGGAAATATGGACTATTGAATGTGTTGGACTTTTGAACAAAAGAGGAAGTTGTAGTGACTCTAGAGACTTCTAGGATCTAAACATCAAAAATGGGAAAATTCTACTTGATAAAGTTCTAAGAATGCTCTGAATTATTAAAGGACATTATTTAGGCTCATTTCCTGGTGCATCATCTCTTCATTTCCCAAGAACTACAAGAACTTTCTCCTTCCCACTATAAATCTATCTCCCATTTAGTCCACAAGTATTTATTAAACACTTATAACATGTGAATGCTGGCTCTGTAATTGTGCTAATTAGACCACATTCAAGTGTGAGCCACTGATTGTATATGCTGACATCAGTGTGATACGGCACTCACTGTATTAGATAATATCTATATTTATTCAGTGAGATGAGATTGAACTACCACTTGCTATTGCCTGTTACTAATTATTTCATTGCTTTTCAGTATCATTCAGTACATATGTATATAAAATCTCAAATACTCACTTTCAGATCATGTGGCTTAGCCATTTGACTAGGAGTAAAAGCCAGAATTCTTCACAGGCTCATGAGAAGCTAATAATTTAGCTCTTTTTGTTACATTTCTGATTATATAGCCTCACTCTGCACCAACTTTACTGGCCTTCAGAGTGTTCCTTGGTATGTTCATGGGACAAGGAGATACTTCAAATGATGGAGCATATGCCGGGCATGTTCATGTCCCTGAGGTTAATGAATTCCCTCACCACGGGGTGCCACTTGTCCCCAGCCCACCAGGCCTAGTGCTGGATATAGCTCCCAGGGGGCACTGTTCACTACCAGCCTCCAGGCTGGGCTCTGTCAGGAGTAGCCCTGGGCCCTGGTCACTTGTCACTTGTTTTCCCATTGTTCATTGATTTGCTCGAGTAGGCGCCAGTAAAGTCTCCGTTCATTGGGAATGAGGTCCATTATTGTTACTGTTTTTGGCATATCGAATACACCACGGATAGCTTGTCAGGCTCTGCCATGGCTCTGGGTTCATCCCAGGGGGCCCAGTCTTTTTCTATGTCAGATCATCAACCATCCAGGGCCCACAGGGCAGAGCCCTGGGTGTAGACAAGCCTGTCTCCTCCTCTCTGCCACCTGCCTATGCAGCTGGGCACTTCAGCCACACCTGCAACACCTCGAGGGGCAGGGGATGGGCCCCAATATGGCCCCTAAAGATGTGTGTGTGTGTGTGTGTGTGTGTGTGTGTGCATGCATTTGTGTTTTCATGGATAATATCCTTTCATGGAGTCTTTGCTTCAGTTATTTTCTCTGCATGAAATACTATTTCCAAGATATAGCCAGGGATTCCTGAAGTACTTCTTCAAAATATTTACTCCAGTTTTCACTAATACTCAGACCTAATGCTCTTTATTCCCTTCTCTGCTGTCTTTTTCTTCAGAATACTGCCTAAAGAGCCAGGAATGTACCTCAGTATCAGGGTACCTTCGTGCCTTGTATGTGTGAGTCCTAAGTTTGATCCCTGGTACCATGGGGGTTGGGGGAAACAACAGAAAATCAACCTATGTTCTTTACATAACTTGTGTGTCTTACAGTAAAATATCACTATCACTATCACTATCTTCCCGTTCATCATCTATTTGCTAGAGCGGGCACCAGTAATATCTCCATATGTCCTGTCTCATGCTCGTAGAACCCAAAGGCATCTGCTTGCTCCAGGAACATAAAGAGCCTCAAACCATTATATTAGGTCATGGGAATGACCTAATATAAATGTTACTGGTATTTGGCATATCAAATACGACACGAACAGCTTGCCAGAAAATCCATAAAAGTAGGACATTTTTGTGTACTTTTATGTATCACTGTCTTCCCGTTCATCATCGATTTGCTCTAGCGGGCACCAGTAACATCTCCATATTTTTTGTGTACTTTTATAGCCTCAGTTCCTAGACCAGTAACTGGCTCTGGATTGTCTTTGCTTAAGTTTTGATGAGAGTTTTTCTCTTCACACTAGTTCAGTAGCTTACAAACTAGTGAACTTTGCCAAAATCTGCATACCTGACTCCTGTCCTCTAAATTAGAATGTCTTAACCTAGGGCTTAAAGCTAGAGCATTTTTTAAAGCCTTTTGATTAAGAACTGTATTGATACATATTATTATAGCATCTTGAAAATCATTTTATTTTGAGGCTAAGAGACATACAACAGGTAGGGCATTTGCCTTGGACATGGCCAACCCGGATTCCGATCCTCGGCACCCCATGTGGTCCCTGAGCACTGCCAGGAGTAATTCCTGGACATCATTAGGTTTGGGACCCCCCCTCCCCCATTCAAAGAAAAAAAGAAAAGAAAATTATTTTACATTGAACATTTTTGAAATAGTGATGAATTATTTTATATTTGATTTTGAGGACACATCTAGCGGTGGTCAGAGCTTGCTCATGGCTCGGTGCTCAGGGCTCCCTCCCTGCAGTCCTTGGAGAATATGTGTGGGATCCAACCAGGTTGGCTGCCTGTAAGGCAAGAGGAATTGCCTCTCTATCCTCCATCTTATTTTGTCTTTCAGTGATTTAAGTATTGCAGTAGTCAGTCAATCCTGCTTTTTTTTTTTAAACCTAGTATCAGTGAGTATGAGGAGGGCGTCTGTTCTTTAACTTCTAGACCTTTCCTGTTTTTTTTTTTCTTTTTTTGGGTCATATCCGGCGATGCTCAGGGGGCTACTCCTGGCTCTGCATTCAGGGAATCATTCCTGGCGGTGCTCGGGGACCATATGGGATGCCGGGGATTGAACCCAGGCCGGCACAGGCCGGCTGCGTGCAAGGCAAACGCCCTACCCGCTGGACTATCACTCCAGCCCCTAGACCTTTCCTGTTTTAAGACCACTCCTCCCGTGCCTTTGGTTTCTTTGCCTCTCTTCTGCCTCTGGTACAGGAATTCCTCATTCCTCCACATTTCCCTGGATATAGAAGTGACGCTGCTTCAAGACCTAGACTTGGTCTTTCTCAGCTGTGCTAAGACACCCTTCTTTCATCTTCTGATTTTTTCTATATAGTACTTATTCACACCATCATTAGAATTTGTTTACAAATTGGAATATAAGCCAATAAATGATAAACTTCAGTTATGCTCCATTTTTCTCTTTATTGTGTGTGTGTGGGGGAGTAATTGTCAAGGAAAAAATGAGCGTTACAGAGTCTGTGCACTGCCATCCTAAAACTGGGAGTCCATCCAAGTTAAATTCAACTTTACTGTTTTTGTTTATTGTGCCAACTCATGTCCTAGAATCTTATTACCCAACTTTTATTTCCTATCACTGCCTGTCCTGCTCAGTCTTCAAACAAAATTGCACCCTCCCCAAGATAATCTGCAAGTGTTTCAGCCTCTGAAACTTGGATTTCCTTTTCTTGATCACTGTATCCTGATTTTACTCATCCCTCTATCCCTATGGCAACAAATTGATTGGCTCATGGGTTTGGTTGACTCTTTTTTTATTTGGTTGGTTTTGATTTTCGGGTCACACCCACTGAGCTCAGGACTTACTCTTGGCTTTGTGTTCAGGGATCACTACTGACACTATTTGGGGACCACGGTGGGGGGTGTCAGTGCCAGGATCAAAGACGAAAACCCATGTCAGCCGTGTGCAAGGTGTGTACCTTCCCACCGCACTGTCTTCCCAGCCCTTTTTGAGTGGGTTGTTTGTTTGATGCATCTATCTGGTGGTCACTGGTGCTGGACACCAACCCTTGGCTAACCAGACTGGCTGTTCAGTAAGTGCAGGAGCTTAAGAATGTGGCACTGCTCCAGTCCTGTGATGCTAGAGATGACTTGGGCCACCCCATTGGCCCTTGGGGGCCTCCAGGACTCACTCAGTGGTGCTCAAGAGCCCATGAGGTAAAGGAGATAAAATCAGAGTCCACTGCATGTGTTGCTTGCCCCTTAAACCCTGTGCCATCTCCCCGGCTCCTGCGTGATGGTCGTTACTAAGCCATCAGTCCACCTGCCGTGTCTTGTTCTCCTTAACACATCACATGTGACTCTGAGATGCCCAACACAGATGTAAGCTGCATGTGCGATGGTGTCGAGGATTCCTTGTCCCTCGTGTGGGCACGATGGGCTCCTCTCACTTCCGCTGCATCTTTCAGTTCTGCCCCCTTTTCCCAGGCTAGTTATGAATTAATGAAACCAGCTCTCTACACTGATTCCATTGTCCGCTGAAGGGCGTGAGACTTTTTTCAGGGTGATGGGAATTTATTAAATGCTCTGATTGAAGCAGAATTAAGCTGCCAGTTATAGATAGTCTCCTACCATGCTTTAGAAAGCTAATCTGTGGGTCAGGAGCGATAGTACAGCAGGGAGGGCATTTGTCTTGCATGCGGCCGGCCCAGATTCAATCCCCAGCATCCAATAGGGTTCCCTGAGCACTGTCAGGAATAATTCCTGAGTGCCAAGCCAGGAGTAATCCTTGAGCATCACTGGGTGTGACCCACATGGAGAAAAATAGAGAAAGCTAACCTAAACAGAAAGTATACTTTGTTTGGGGCCGGAGCGATAGCCCAGCTGGTAGGGCATTTGCCTTGCACGCGGCCCGCCTATGCCGGCCCGGGTTCGATCCAAGGCATCCCATATGGTCCCCTGAGCACCGCCAGGAGTAATTCCTGAGCATTGCCGGGTGTGACACAAAGGGCAAAAAGAAAGTATACTTTGTTTGAGAAAACTATTGTCTTTGTTAGCTTTATTAAAGGGTTCCATTATCCCATTTTCAAGAACTCCTGTACGTATGTATTTGTACAGAATTTTAAGTATCTTTTATTGCAAAACATTGTAAGACTACGTTTAATAGCTCTCATTCATGAAATCCATTTAGCTAAGTGTTAGTGATTTTTGAGACTTAATCATTTTGAAAGTTCAGGTTTGCTCTATACAAATACATATATACATGCACATAAAACTATTGATTTTTCCCATTTGTTTATATTCCTTCTTAATAATTATCTTCTCGGTCTTCCACTCTCTTATCCTCCTGGCATGATACTGCTTATAGTTTACAGTTTCAGTTGAGGACTTCTAAAGAAAAATTTATTGTACTAAAGCCCCTTGATTATAATCCTAGAGAGAAGTAGTGGAGTTAAGATGCCTGCCTTGCACATAGCCAAAACCTGTTCAAGTCCCAGCATCATAGATGATCCCCTGGGCACTGCCAGAGGTGCCCCCGGGGCACAGAGTTGGAACAGCCCCTAAGCATCACTGTGTATGGTCCCCAAAACAACAAAAATAAAATGAAACAAACAAAAAACCACCAAAAACATACTTTGGTCATGCCTGTGGGTTTCTAAGCATAATCTTTAGAAGAAAACTGGCGGAGGGGAGGGTTCCTTTGACCTGCTTAGCACTTTTCCAGAAGAATAACCCTCTGGTGCCATTAAGTCACCAAAAATACTATTCAGCAGCATTGTCTACATCACTAATTGTTCTTCCTTTATCTTGATCCTTATAAAACTGTTAACTTTTACTAGAAGAAATGGTGGCAGGATCACCCTGCTTTATATATAAAAATAAATAAAGCGAAGAGTCATTAGAGACCCGTTTCAGTTACCATCACTGAGGTGGCAAAAATGTCAGTAACTTTGCCTCGCTCTGCTCCCAGACCCTGACAAGCTCCTGGCTGCCTGATTCATTCTCGTTGGTTTGTTCGCTCTGCTAAGGTGGGTTAGTTCCTTGAGTCTGACTCGGAGGCGGTGTTCCAGGGGGACCCAGAGCGAAACCAAACAGCTGACTGCTTCCTGAAAGGGGGAACCCAAAACGCCAGCTAATCCGAAGGGGTATCAGAATTCATTATAGATTGCCTTGTCAGTACTAGAGAGTTATCCATTTTCCCAGCGTGACGGTAAATTTTAATTAAATAGCACATTTTTCTTGACCTCAGAGGCTAAGGTTTCTTTTGCTTACCCACTATTCAGAATTTAGTTTTACTTCTAAATATAAAGAAAGATCATATGATCTTAAGTTTATCGCCCCTTGTATACATTCTACATGTTATTGAAGCTAGATTTTCAAAGACTGCATTCTGGAATTGAAAGTCTTTTAACCAAGTGAATGGCAACAATGTCTCAAAAAGTTTTTTTTAAAAGAGAACTATATAGCAGTATAAAAATTCACTCATATCTTTATATATCCAAAATAAATATTTCCCTATCTTCTGGAAGTTCAACAGTGTCACTTTCTTCTATTATCTAATAATAATAATCACTGTATTACTGTGTCACTGTCTTCCTGTTCATCATCGATTTGCTCGAGCAGGCACCAGTAACATCTCCGTATGTCCTGTCTCATGCTAGTAGAGCCCAAGGGCATCTGCTTGCTCCAGGAACATAAAGAGCCTCAAACCAGTATTTATTTGCTTACGAGGTTTTGGGGATCACTGCTCAGGGATCATTCCTGGCAGGGCTGCGGGGACCATATATGGTGCCAGGAACGGAACCCGGGTCAGCCATATACAAAGCATGTACCCTCCCTACTGTGCTGTCTCTCTGGCCCTGATGTTATTTTGGGGTTGCGTGTTTGAAATCTCTTCCCACTAAAATTTGAGGACTGCCACTCAAAGTAGTATGCTTTGCTACCCCATATAGATTACTACCCTACGCTTGCAAGTCAACCACCTAAAATTCCAGTCATCTTATTTCTTGTCCCTTTTCGAAGTGCAGTATATTATACTCAGCATCTTAATACTTACTAGCTGCTTAATCATCTTCTAAGCTTCTTTCTTGCTTTCTCAATTATTGGTGAGAACACTTTACTGGGAGTAGATGATGCTTCTTCACACCTTTCATATCCTTAGAGTTTAAAGCTTGGATTTGCTGAGCACCACATAGTGTCCACACACTTCGGAAAGGAAGGCACAGGAAATCCTGCAAATGACTAATACAGATATTTTTTTTCTCTTGAGACATGAATTACCTGAATAAACTGCAGTGCCTTTCTCTCTCAGATACCCAGAGAACCTCCCCTCCTCTTTGTGGATCCTTGGGACAAGCTGTTCCATTTCTAACAGACCTCTGAGCCTGTTTCAGAGATAACTGAAGCTGTTTTTTTGTAAACCCTCTGAACAGAGGCAGACCAAGTGGTCATCACAGTGACCAGATCACAGAGAGATAGGCAAACCTGCCTTCCCGTCTCCCCTGTCTGTGCCTGTGGCTCCTGAGGTGCTGCTCTCTGAGAAATGTAAGGAAGAGAACAGTTCCTACAGTTGGTGTTTCTCTCTGAGACGATGGGAATGCCTCAGAGTACCTGGTCTGTGCTCCGGGACACAGCGTGGCTGATAGTTTCTTAGCTTTGCCAGGCATTCCTGTGTGGCGGTTCAGGCCATGTGAGCTCACAAGGCCTTCCTCCTACAGAAAACGAGACCCGAAGTTCTCTCGAAATTTATGATCTGTTCATTGAGTTCCCCAGATTTGGATCTCATGATTAGTGAATGTTCCTGGAACACCTGCTGGCATTTTCTGAGGTGGTTTTTCCCCTTTTAAAGCAATTTTTACACAAAATTGTTCAGTGAGTAATACTGTTGCTTCCAAATGTGGCAGATAATTGATTCTGATTTCATGTTTGTTGTCATAATAGTGCAGCACAAGGCCTTTACCAAATTACATATTGCTTTTATAACTTAACTGGAATTGTGTACATAGATCACTTTTCCAACAATTCTCCCTTTTACTGGCAGAGCTTGGTGAATCCTCTGCCAGTAATAAATTGTGTATTGGGAAAGTCCGACTTCCACATTGAGAAGCTAATGACTTGTGTTTTTTAAACCATATTTGCCAAAAACAGTCTCTTTGGACGTTTCCGCTTTTTTTTAAGTTCTGTTTTCTTTGGCTGTCCTGAAATGTGAATTGAATAATCTCCTGGGTTCTGGTGGTTCTGATGCCTTGGCTGCCAGCAATGGGTGCTGACCAAAGCGGGGGTGTCTATGACGCCCATTACCTCAGGGTGAAGACTAGCCCTCCGATCCCTGCTGCAGATTGGGCAGGGAGGCACCTTGACCTGAGGGAAAGCAAGCAGGCAAGCAGCATAGAGGGCCCTTGATATGGGGCACAGGTTTAGAATAGAAATGAAAAGTCTTTATAAACTTATCTGGTGTGGGGGCCGGAGCGATAGCCCAGCGGGTAGGGCGTTTGCTTGCACGCAGCCGGCCCATGCCGGCAGGGGGTTCGATCCCCGCATCCCATATGGTCCCCGAGCACCGCCAGGAGTGATTCCTGAGTGCAGAGCCAGGAGTAACCCCCTGAGCCGGGAATGACCCAAAAAAAAAAAAAAAAAAAAAAAAAAAAAAAAAAAAACTCTTATCTGGTGTAAGATTAGGGATTCCAGTTGTAACGTTCCCTCACTGATCAACAGTGTAGTGGAAAGTCGGAGCATGCTGGCTGAAACATTGGGAATGGTTTGGTTGATAACAATGTTATTTCTTTTCTATTTTTTTTAATCCAGACTCCATAGTTCCTCAGAGCTCCATCCAAGAGAAAACCTGATCTTCCCCTTTAAGTTTCATCAGTAAATGCTCGAGATGAGAGCCTTCTACTGAGACTATACCACCTACACGGCAGAGTCTGGCAAGCTACCCGTATTTTATTTACTTGTTATGCCAAACACTAGTAACTATTATGGACCTCAGTTCCATGACCTGAAGAATGGTTTGGGGCTCTCCTGTCCCTGGAGCAAACAGATGCCCTTGGGTTACACTTGCTTGTGACAGGACTTATGGAGATGTTACTAGTGCCCACTCGAAGCAAATCGACGAACAATGGGAAGACAGTGACTGATTTTTTTTAAACACAGGGTATTTCTATGGCAATATATGTCTGTCTTGTTTCCTTTACAATGCCTAAAGTTTACTATCCAATATCAATGGTCAGTATTTGCGGGTACATAAAGGTTTGCGGTGAAACAACTTTCCATGGTACTTTATTTTCTTTCTATGGTTCTTTAACATCACTCTGTCTATTGAGGATAAAAGCTACATGGACAGTGATTAATTTCTAACCCAGAAATGTGGAGTAAGGGATGTATCGCAAATTTCACCATCTTTGAAATTAGCCACATTTTGGCAAAAGTTTAAGTTAGAAGTTAAACAGAGGAGCTATTTAACTTTACCTAGCAACTGCTGGTCAGCCAAGCCCATTTTACTGACGTATAAGAGCCAAGTAAAAGAGGTGCTAAGCTAGCTGAGTCTGAGTCTAACTGACTCAGTAATGCGCCCCCAAGCCTCCTCTTCACGTTCCCGTATCAGAGTCAGGGCAAGAAGGGCTGGAGAGGTTTCCTAGTCATTGTGCCTCTGGTGGGGAAACCTCCAAGCAGTCCGCTTTCTGCCATCTTCATTTCAAAAACCAAAGTTACTGTTCCCTATGTTAAAGGCACTGAACTAACCGCCGAAAGCCCTGGGTGAAGAATCATGTGCCAGTTTGAAATGTCTTACCGATTAGGGATTGGCCAGTATTTCGGCTGCCTGTTCAATACGAGCTACCGGGAAAAGTAGAGCCGGGACCAGATAGATAATGCAGCCGTCAAGGGTCTCATCCGAGGGCGGCCCCACATCAGTTCTACAGTCACTGCATCCCTTCCCCCAAACACTGCCAGGCGAGCCCCTCAGCACCAGCAGGCGTGTCCCCCCAAAAAAAAGAAAAGAAAGAAAAAACCATACTATGTATGCATTTAATACTCAAAAACATTGCTTTTAATGATGTATTTGCCCTTTTCGTTAATTATTTGCTATTTTATTTTATATGTATTTAACATAATATCACTGTCACTGTCTTCCCCGTTGTTCATCGATTTTCTTGAGTGGGCACTAGTAACATCTCCATACGTCCTGTCATAAGCATGTATAAGGGCATCTGCTTTCTCCAGGGACAGGAAGAGCCTCAAACCATTCTTCAGGTCATGGAATTGAGGTCCATAATTGTTACTAGGATGGCATAGACAGATGATTGATTGATAGATAGATAGATAGATAGATAGATAGATAGATAGATAGATAGATAGATAGATAGATAGATAGATAGATAGATAGATAGATAGATAGATAGAGATATATATGTATGTATGTATGTAAATACTTAGTTTGTAATTGTTTGGATTTTTATAACATACTAACTGTATTATAAAAGGAAGTAGAATTGATTCCAAAATACTGAATTTTACCTGGGAAAAAACAAAAATTATATATTCCTTTACCTAATGGAAATATATGTGTATATAATTGCTAGAGAGCAGTACATCATGATACTGCCCAACTCAGGTTTCACATTTCAGGCTTTTCTTGGTATCTGAGGTAGAAAACTGAGGGACAGACTTGTCATGAACAGCTGCGAGGTTCGGAGTTTTCTTTGTACTTGATTCATCTTGATTTCTTCACTAATACCACTGGGTCCTACTTTAATATTGAAAGTGCAGATTTCCACTCTAGCTATTTTTTAAGGCATTTGCTTGCCTTAATACTGTTGCCTTGTGAATACTTTGTTTCTGACAACTAGCAGTTCAGGCACACTCCACCAAGGCTCTCAGATCAGAGAAGGGTTCGGGCAGGGGTGGGTCACTGTGGTCCAGAAGAGAAATGAATTGTAGAAAAAATAAAATGCAACAATATAGTTTGTAAATTGTTTAGATTGTATAACATACTAACTGTATTATAAAAGGAAATAGAATTAATTCCAAATTATTGAATTTTACCGGAAAAACAAAAAAATATATATTTCTTTACCTAATGAAAATCTACCTCATTTGTATTTATCTCAGTATGGTAATTGAATTATATACAGACACACACACACACACACACACACAGTGACTAGAAAGATAGTATACAGCCCCTAAGGTGCTCCCTAGCGTGTGCAGACTGGGTTTAATCCCAAGAACCACATGTGGTCCCCTGAGCCCAGCCAGGGGTGATTCCTGAACATGGAACCAGAAGTAAGCCTTGAGCACTGCTGGGTATGGCCCAGCTTCCCCTAACTCAGACCTGTGTGCAACATGCCAAAGTTTATTTTTTAATTATTAAAAATATTTCAAAGTCATATATGTATATAGTTTTAATTTGTTTGACTCACTGCGACACAGAAGCCTTCATGATCAGGTTTCAGACATACAGTGTTTCAGTACTCTGTCCCTTCAGTGTGCATTTCCCACCACCAGATAGATAGATAGAGATCCCCTGTTCCCGCCTGCCACCCCCCACGTCCCAGTCTGTCTCTATGACAGGCACTTTCCTTCTCCCCACCCTGCTCCGTTGAGCATTATGGTTTGCAATACAGAGAAATGCCACCGTTTTCAGTCAGCTGATGTAGCATCCCAACTTTTCTTTTCCTAACCCAAATTCACAGCTGAGTTTTGTTCGGAACTTGGTTAAGGCCATGCAGGTGACATGAAACCTCAGACCGTGGGTATTTCGCTGCGCTACTGCAGCTCCATGGAATGCCTGATTCCACCCCGTCTCCTCAGATGGGTGCCTGTGACTTGTTAGGACATTGAATGAGACACACAGAGCAGTGGTCCCTACACATTACTGCTCCTGGGAAACTAGTTTAAAAGTGAATATTCTGTGTTTTCGGTCAGTGCCGCCATCTTTATCATCAGTCTCTAAGAATTTTGTGTTCTTGTTCTCACCACGCACAGCGGTGCCTAGGAGTGACCCCCTGGGAATGTTGGGGACCATGTGAGGTGCTGGATATTCAAACCAGGCTTGGTGCCATGAGTAAGCAAGAGCCTTAACCCTGGGCAAGAGCTTTTGGCCTCACCAGGAATTTGGCAGGGGGAAGGGGGAGTTGGGGAGCACCCTCTGCTCAGGGCTAACTCTCGACTCTGTCCTCTGCTTATTCCTGATTTTGTGACCCAGCTGGAGTTGGCCGCATGCAAGACAAGTGTAGGAGCCCCTGTACTATCTCTGGCCTCTAGAGAAGGGAGAACTGGGTGCCTTTTTCTAGCCCATAACAGGTTTTCAGCTTCTATTCATTACCTCTCCCTGAGTACAAAGTACTCTCCACCTATCAAAAGTATTTTTCTTTATTGTTGACCTAACTAAATAAAAATAGGTCTCGTCTTTTGTAACTAAATTATGATTTGCATGCATAAAGTGCGGGGGGGAGGGAAACATAAAATTTAAGCAGCATCTTTTGGTACTTTACAAGAGGAGTCATTTACCCTGTTAGATTCAGTAAGAGAGGTTACCCCAGCCCCCATTTTCTAATCTGAATGAAAGGTTGACTTTCCTTAACACGATAACAAATAAATATCAGTATTGGCAGGCCTGTCAACCTCCAGTTCTCGTGATATGAGACTAGTATTTAACTATTAGTGTTGCCATCATAATTTCATTACTGTGGCTTCTTTACACTTTCTCCAGTGACGCAAATACAGACGTGATTTTTTGGAACATCAGACTTATGGCTGCTTTCTCTCTCCTTCATTACTTATGTTGGACAAGCTGCCATTAGCATTTGCCAGAAATAACCCCACAGTTCAGCAGACTTCAGTTTTGAGGTCTCTCGTGTCCTCCTTGGAACACCAGTCGCTTTGTCTCTTGGAGATCAGAAACTAGACACTTCTTTTTGATGTTTAACAAACCAGACTCTTTTCCTTGACCTCAGTGGAAGAACACAGCACTGATAGTGGTTCTCTAAGCAGCATCACTGAAGGCCTAGCAGCCAGTCCCTGTGGAATGCACCCTTTGGAAACACATGCCATTTGATTTTCGCATCAGATATTATGAGTATTAGGTTTGAGTGGTGATAATAGTAAAGGCTCTCCTAAGAGATCTTATAGGCATGTTCCTTCAGCTTTATCCATATACAAAAAATTAACTGAAGGGGCCGGAGCGATAGCCCAGCGGGTAGGGCGTTTGCCTTGCACGCGGCCAGCCCATGCCCGGCCCGGGTTCGATCCCCAGCATCCCATATGGTCCCCGAGCACCGCCAGGAGTAATTCCTGAGTGCAGAGCCAGGAGTAACCCCTGAGCATCGCAGGGTGTGACCCAAAAAGCAAAAAAAAAAAAAAAAAAATTTAACTGAAAACTCACAGTATTTTGATAATGTCTGTATTCTTGTACTGCAAGCAGCGGGTAGGGCGTTTGCCTTGCACGCAGCTGGCCTGTGCCAGCCCAGGTTCGATCCCTGGCATCCCATATGGTCCCCCGAGCACCGCCAGGAGTAATTCCTGAGTGCAGAGCCAGGAGTAACCCCTGAGCGTCGCCAGGTGTGACCCAAAAGCAAAAACAACAACAAAAAAAAGAACACAAAGTGCTAAGAAGAAATCAGAATAAAGAGTAAAAAGAGTAAAGTAACATACTTTTTTGAAAAATCTCTGTCTTTATTGAGTTCCAAATGGTAAAAGGTTGATCTTCAAACTGAACGATGTGATTTATTTATTATACTTTAGCATAATCCACAGAATATCACTGGAAAGGTTATACAAATAAGTTACAAAGCCGAAAAACAGAAAGGAGGAGAAGTGAGGTTTAAAAAAGTTTCCTAAAATATAGCAAAAACAGTATGAGGTAGTGGTGTAGGGGGGGGCAGTGGGCGGGAAGAGGAGAAGGGTGGGAAGGAAGTGGATGAAAACAGATAATCTTTTAACATTAGTTTCATGGATCTGGTTATACGCTAAGAATGAAAACCTGAATGCGGCAGTTCCTATCTGACCCAGTTTAAAAAAAAAAAAACGGATGCAGGGTGGGTGTGGATGATCCAGGCTGTGATAGACTGACTGGTCTGCTGGGTGGAGTTGTGACGAGAAAGAAGTCCGGATGTGGAAAACAGCGGCCCCATGGAGTCGGAGGGGTACGTCTGGCTTGTTGTGAGGCTCTACTGGGGTGGCAGTCCAGGGGATAGAACCCGCCATCCCTCCCTGGCGCCTCATGAGTGGCTGGGCACAGGGAGAGCAAATAGCAGCTCTGCCCATATCTGAGAGTCTCTGGTTCAAGCATACCTGGGCCGGATTGAAAAAAAAAAACTGCTGCAGGGTGGGTGTGGATGATCCGGGCTGTGATAGACTGGTCTGCTGGGTGGAGTTGTGATGAGAAAGAAGTCCGGATGTGGGAAAGCGGCGGCCCTCATGGAGTTGGGGGGGTCGTCTGGCTTGTTGTGAGGCTCTGCTGGGGTGGCAGTCCAGAACTAGAACCTGCCATGCCTCCCTGGCGCCTCATGAGCGGCTGGGCACAGGGAGAGCAAGTAGCAGCTCTGCTCCATGTCTGAGAGTCTCTGACTCTCTAAATAATTTTATTTATTTTTTAATTGAATCACTGTGAAATAAACCATTACAGAGCTCTTCATGGTTAGGTTTCAATCATACAATGTTCCAGCACCCATCCCTTCACCATTTCGCATTTCCCAACACCAGTGTCCCCAGTTTCCCTAGTGCCCCCCCCATTACCGGTACTTCTCTCTCTCTCTCTCTCTCTCTTTCTCTCTCTCTCTCTCTCTCTCTCTCGTTCTACCTACTTTTTGGGCCTTATGGTTTGCAATACAGATAATGAAAGCTATCATGTATATCCCTTTACCTACTTTCAGTGCTCAGTTCTTATCCAGGTGATCATCTTCAACTACCATTGTCAGACTGTCCCTTCTCTATCTTAACTACCCTCCGTCAACTACCATTGTCAGACTGTTCCTTCTCTATCTTAACTACCCTCCGTCAACTACCATTGTCAGACTGTCCCTTCTCTATCTTACCTACCCTCCATCCCCCCACACACTGGTGGTAGATTTCAACCATTGGCCATGAAATAGGTCTGAGGTAAAGCTTTGGTATGCGCATTTGAAGATTTGTGTGTATGTCCAGTTTTCAGTAGTTTTCATTTTCAGTGAACTCCTGTCTTCTCTTCCAGACTCACTCGAGTCAGTTTTTCAGGGGCCATCAATTCCATCAGCCTCCTGCCCTTTAGACCTTAGACTCAGCCTTGCAGAGTCTAAGGTTGTGCAGGGGGCAGGAAGCACTCAGCTCTGCACCAAGCATTGTGCTGCTATCACATGGTAAACGTTCAGGGGTAAACACTTCAGGGGCCCTGAAGGCAGATTTACTTATTCACCACCCTCTGGAGTCCGAGGCATGAAAACACAGAGGGCCCAGCTGCAAAAGAAAACAGGGTCACGGGCTGGAGGTAGGTGTAGGGAATTTGCCATGCACGCGGCCAACCCAGGTTTGATCCCGGCATCTATATGGCCCCAGGTATTGCCAAGAGTAATTCCTGAGTGCAAAGCTAGGGGTAACCACTAAGCATGGCCGGGTGTGACCGAAAACAAAAAAGAAAACAGCGTCATGTCAGCTAACTCAGTGCTCAGAAAGGGCTTAGAGAAACTATGCTGGAACATCAGAGTGGCTCAGTCCTGCAGGTGATATAGGAGTCCCGATGGGAAGAGTATAACACGGAGCTTTTCCCCATGGCTCAGTTTATCCTGGCTCTCCTTTTTTTTTCTTTTTGGGTCACACCCAGCAATGCTCAGGGGTTACTCCTGGCTCTGCACTCAGGAATTACTCCTGGAGGTGCTCGGGGGACCATATGGGATGCCGAGGATCAAACCCGGTTGGCTGCATGCTAGGCAAACGCCCTACCCACTGGACTATCGCTCCGGCCCCAGTCCTGGTTCTCCTTAACCCCTATGGGCACATGCTGTAGGAAGGTCTGAGGAATTGCTCTATGGATGCAGCCTTTTTACAATGCAGCAGCTCCACTAACTTTGGAACCTGATGGAATCGAGGTCCTCAAGTGTGATGCGTCAGATTTGTTGTGTGAAGAGAGGGGTTACAGGCAGAGTTGACAAAGAGACCTGATTACATCTTTCCTCTTTCAGAGCTCTTGAGTGAACCCTCAAGTTTACAGACACTCGGCCCTTTTTATATGCAGATTTGTATTTGTTTATGACTTACCCTTTTCTTGCTGTTCATGAGGTTCTTTTCCTAAACTTTGAAATTCACATTTTGTGTTTTTGTGACTTATATCCTTCTATAATTATCATTACTTAGTATTTGTGTCAGTGTGAGGAAGGTATATAACAGAGTCCCTGGAAGGTTCTTGAATTCTGTCAGACCTTTGAGCCCAACGTGTTCAAGTGGAGTTGAACTATTTGCTTATGAAGAGAACATTTACATATCTATGCTTAGGAGTACAAAACTCTGGAATCTTTATCTGAAAAGACATTACTTCATATTGTGAAGTAGTCATTGTGCTGTCTTTGCCAAGACTTTTTAATAGTTTGAGTTATCAATTTTTTCTCTCTGTGATATAAAAAAAGTAAGAATATGATTATCTTTACTTCTTTACCCTAGAGTTAGTGATGGATAAGCTCAAATGGTTTTATTTTTTATTTTATTCTATTGGCATTGGATAGCTGTGAGTACATGAAGTCAGTTAAAAAGATGAGCCTCAGGCGGAGAGATAGCACAGTGGGTAGGGCCCTAGTCTTGTGTGCGACTGCCCAGGTTCAATCCCCCAGCATCATATGTGGTCCCCAGGGTACCGCCAGGAGTAATTTATTAGCTAGAGCCAAGACTAACCCCTGAGCATTGCCAAGTGTGGCCCCAAAACAAAATTCTTTAATAATGTAAAATATGAACATCACTAGACTATTCAATGTCCTATGCACATACTAATGTAAAATTCAAATAGAAGCTATTGAAAATGAGACATTTAAGAGACTTACATTGGTGATACTTGAACATTAAAAGGAAGCATTTTAATGATTGAATTATTTTCCCAAATCCTTTATTTAGGGTGTTCCAGTGATGGCAATAAGAAACAAAATGATGTCGGAAGGACTAGATCCAGACCTTCTTGAGTAAGTAATTCTTCCAGTGTAAGGACATCATTGCGCCAATGTTGAGTTTATCAGTCATAAAAACAATTTTGCATCAGTGTCACTCTAACGAGTCGGGTGCTTGCATTGTACTCCTCTGACTTGGGTTCAATTCCTTACATCACATGTTGTCCCTCAAGCACAGAGCCATGAGTCAGCCCTGAGCACCATCACACTTGGCCCAAAACTAAGAAATTTTCAAGCTGTATATTTTTCCCCTCTGTGACATTTTGTGACTGGAGAAATGTCGGAGAACACCAGGGTCCCCGACAGTGCCGGGAAGCGAGTTCCCTTCTGCCTCCAAAGCCGGCAGGGAATGGATGAAGACTCAGGAATCCGATGCAGTTTTAAAAGGCTTTACTTATCACAGGTTCAGGCATACAAGTCAGCAATAGAAAATAACCTTGGATTCCCAGCTAGAACCCCAGCCACATATTGGCCAAGATGGCAGCCACTATGTGTAAAGGCCCTGAAAAGAGGAGACAAAGACAAGACTCCCCAAAAAGAGTGCAAGCTCACAAAGAGAGAGAGCCCAAAAAGAGAGAGAGCAAGAGAGAGAGAGAGAGAGAGAGAGAGAGAGAGAGAGAGAGAGAGAGAGAGAGAGAGAGAGAGAGAGAGAGAGAGAGAGAGAGAGAAAGCAGGCTGGTTTTATACCCCTGCAACTCAGACCTCCCACTATTATGGGAAGCAGGAAGGGTCAAATGCCCTTAGGTAATTTCTCCCAGCACCTCACCTAGGCCCTATTATATGCTAATGTTTTGAGCCAAGATCTGCCTGGAAATGCCTTATAGGGTAGAGAAGGGGGGTTTCTGAGATGGCATGTCTCTGTACCAAAGACTAATACTAATGCCAGTTAAATATTTCTTCAAGCCTTCACGAGAGTCTTGTCTACTTCACGGTAGTTTTGTATTTTAGTTGCCTTTGAGTTATCAGGGAGCCATGCTTGCTTGCTTGGAGGCAAACAGCATTTCTCTCTGGTCTAATTACTTAGAGATCCAACGTGGCCAGGCAAATATGCTGGTAAGATCTAGCTAGTCCCACAATGATTGTGGTAGCATGAGAGAATATTTATACCAGCCAGTATAGAATACATGGTCAGATAAAATGCCACATTTAGACTACCCCCCTATCTACAAAGTGACCTGCAGGAGGCAATCCAGGGCAGATGCAGAGGTTCTTAGAGGAGTCCTGCAACAGAGAAGTCATCTTTATTATGTCTATAATACTAAATAAAAAATGGGACAGTCTCTCTTTTGCTACTCAGTTGCATGTTCTAGAAGTTTCCAGAGATCAGTGATACATCGAGAGCTTCCACAGAGATGGAATTTGGTGGTAGCCTTGTTGAATGTCAGTAGAGTAATCAGAAGAAACCATCTCTTTCTTTCCATGCTACCTTTTTCTTTTTTATTTCTCTTTCCCAAAGTCACCCACCAGTTCTTTCTTATTTATTTAAGACCTAAATGTGTAGGAAATTTATACTATCGTATTCTAAGCTGAGCCAGATGGAGCAATAAATTGAGTAAGTAATGAAATTAGATATCAGTTTGAGTTCTGTGTAGAGTTTTTTTTTTTTGAGAATTGCAGAAAAACTGTTGCATAGAAATATGACAAGAATGTGTTCCACCCAAGCCAGTCTAGCTACATAGCTCATCCTGGATAAAATGTATCTTGAATTACTCAGAACTCCTGTTTTGCAAGTATCGAGATGCTTGTAAAGAATCTGTGTGGAGTATTAGTCTGACTTTGATGTGTTGAGCCATGTTATCCCGGCATCTGTGCCGGCGTGCTGTATACCAACAGCGTGCTTTGGAATTTTTCTTGGCACCTAACCCTTCAGGAAAATGTGTGTTTTTGAGAGGTGAAATAGCCTTTAGTCATATTTTATCTCACAAAATAGGAAATTTGAGAATTTGTTTTTCTTAATTCTACAAGAATTCATTTCCAACTTATATCTACTTTTAGTACATAGCTAAGTAGCCTGTAGTTTCGAACCAGCATGAATCAGTTGGCGGAACTGAAGCAGCTCCAGGACATTTGATACTTGTTTTGAAAATAATTTCTGACATACGCTTTAAAAGCAGGGCCAGAGTGATAGTTCAGCAGGTAGGGGCGTTTGTCTTGCACGCTGGCCGACCCGTGTTCAATCCCCGGCATCCCATATGGTCCTCTAAGCACTGCCAAGAGTAATTTCTGAGTGCAGAGCAGGAATAACCCCTAAGCATCACTGGGTGTGACCCAAAATGCAAAAAATTAAAGAAATAAAGAAATACATACACACATACATACATAAAAGCTGATAAATTATGGCATATATTTTAATGTGAATTGAGAATATGGGCCCAATACATTTTGGCACTTATTAAAATATGTGCCAGCTTTCACAGCCGGGCTTTTCCCCTGACAGTCCCCACTTTGGGTATCTAAGCGGCTTTGTCAAGGGAAGAGCCTTGGGTTTGTGATGGTCTCTCCCAACTTGACTTTGTCTTACAGTTTCTCCTTTTCTGAGGGGTCCACCTTTTCTTCTCTGCGTGTTGCCTCATTTTCTTCAAGTTCAAGCAGCTTGGTATTTGCCACTCAAAAAGGATCTGGCTTTTTTCTGGCCTTCTTCGAGGTCTGTGACTAGGCCTTTCTTCAAATTGTATCTTATCTTTATATATCCAGAGAGGAGAACACTCAGATCTAGGGGCCCCCTCTGCTTCCAGTGCCTGCAGCCTTCCCGCCTAGAGATTCTCCCCTCTGAACTCATTAAGAGTCTCTCATTTTTAATCTCTCTCATAGCCCACATTTCTCCATGCCCACTCGTTCAAGCCCCTCACTTCTCTGACCTGAATGATCTTGACAGTTCCTGACCGGTTTCTCTCTTCTTGGTCTGTGTCTGGGACGGCTGAGTGGACTTTCCCTGCTTTACTCTCGCTTCAGAATCGAGGCTCGAACTGCTGCCGCATGCCCTGCATGTCAGAATGACACTTGCAAAGCTTTCTCATCCACACCCACTTTCGGCCTCTCTTCCGGCATCTCTTGCCCCTCTTGTCTACACGTCCAGCTCCTGCGGCTCTAGCAAACCACTTGCCGTTCTCCTGATGCATCACTTTCCCATTCCTGTTTCCTCTGCTCTCCTTCCTTCCTTTATTGGAAGGGCTCATTTCTTACTCCTCAACACTCCCTTGAGGTATTTACAATCTTAAAGTTAAGTCCTGGATGACTACAAAAAAGGAAAACCCCCCACGCTGCAATGCTTTCTGATTATATCCCACTTAGCAAGTGTGAGGTTATGTCACTGTCTGTCAATGTTGAGGAAGCAGTCCAAATTTTAGATAACAATTCTAGTAACAGTGAACATTACAGAAAAGCTGTTCCTCACCCACAGCTTAGAGCCTGGAGTCTGACCCATTCACTCATGCACACATGCCATGATCCCAAGGTGTGCTAGGTGGAATAGAGGCGACTAGCAATCTAACACCTTATTAGTACTATAAGACATCTCCAGCACTTGTAACTATATTCGCCAGGTGGAATTAACAGGAGTTCTCAGTGCAGGAATTCAGACCCGATGGGAATGGTAGTTATGTAGAAGTTAATGAGCCTTGTGTTGGAGAGCAGAAGAAGAAATTGTGCCGCCCACGGAAATGGTTATGTTTTTATTTAGAATCTCAGGTCACTATCACTATCTTCCCGTTCATTATCTGTTTGCTCGAGCGGGCACCAGTAATAGCTCCATATGTTCTGGCTCATGCTAGTAGAGCCCAAGGGCATCTGCTTGCTCCAGGAACATAAAGAGCCTCAGACAATTATATTAGGTCATGGGAATGTTACTGGTATTTGGCATATCAAATACGACACGGGCAGCTTGCCAGGCTTGCCGTGTGGGTGGCATACTCTTGTAGTCACCTCTAAATACAGCATTTATTGATGAACCACTGCGGCTGCAAGCGGCCACGTGAACTAGGCTATGATAGGCTTATCTGCTGCTGGGTGGAGGTCTGACGAGAGGGAAGTCCGATGTGGAAGATGGCGGCCCTCATGGAGTGGGGGTTGTCTGGCTTGTTGTGAGGCTCTGCTGGGATGGTGGGCCAGGGAATAGAACCCGCCATCCGTCCTGGGCGCCTCGTGAGCGGCTGGGCACAGGGAGAGCCAGTAGCAGCTCTGCCCCATGTCTGTAAGTCTCTGGATCAGCATACCTGGGCCGGATTAAAAAAAAAAAAAAACTGCTGCAGGGTGGGCGCCGATGATCCGGGCTGTGATAGGCTCGTCTGCTGCTGGGTGGAGTTGTGACTAGAGGAAAGTCCGGATGTGGAAGATGGCGGTCCTCATGGAGTGGGGACCATCTGGCTTGTTGTGAGGTCCTGCTGGGTTGGCGGGCCAGGGCTAGAACCCGCCATCCCCTCCCGGGCGCCTCATGAGCAGTAGAATCTGAGGTAAATAGGAAAACTCAGCCAAGTGCTCTCAGTAAAGATGCACTCTTGTTTAAGAAGTAAGACAGGCTCATGTGATGAGAAGACGTAGATCCCTGCACTAAATCCAGAACAAAATTGAGGTTGATGAAGAGTGAAATTCTGATCTTACGATGATAAACACAGTTATTGGATTGGCTTGTGTGTCTAGAAATTTGGAAGCTAAAACTACAATTCTCAATGAAAACTGCTTTGATAAGGGAGGAGAGCCGGGCTGTCTTTCCAAAAATGACTGTCACTGCATTTTAGGGAGTTGGGAGTCTGAAATGGAAGGAAATAACTGGTAATTATCAAATAAATGATACGTTAGCTGCTTCTGAGTGTTTATTTTTTAAATCAGAGGTTTTGAAATTTTTAACAATTCTTGCTTAATTGTTAGTCTTATAATTTATCTTGTAAATAAATTGACAATGGCACTAAAATGAAAGTTGTGTAAAAGAGTGCCACTGTAGCTATCGTATACTCAGAAGACATGGGGAGGGGAGGCGGCGGACCTCCCAAGTGGTGCTCAGGGGGTTCTGGTCCCTCGGATTCTGGGTCACTCTGGCCATAGTTGAAAGCAAGTGCCTAAGGATGTGGCACTACATGGACTGTGTGGCTCCTGGGATCACCCAAGCCGCAGCTGGCAGTGCTCAGGGTCCCATACACCAGGGATCGGGTGGGGTCAGCCACATATAGGCATGTGCCTTAACTTCTCTACTATCTCTTTGGTCCCTAAAGAGAAGAGTTTAAGGGAAAGAAAATGGAAGATTTAAGGTTAATCTGAAGTTTTTCCTTCACAAATGCAGAGCAAGTAAATTGTGTCTTAGAATTTCTGTCCATTAGCACTTGGATCTTACTGTAAGAAAAAGTTTCTCCCTTAGACTCTGGACTTACCCCTCACGAAGGAAATTCATGATTGTACAGGCTCAGGCTCAGACTTCAGAGATGTGACTTGCTCAGGTTCACATCTTGCTGTTTGTGCCTGGACTAACGACCTAATCTCTCTGGATCTCGGCTTCCTGATTCACACACTGGGAAAAAAAAGAGTAGATGCTTCCTAAAGTTGTTCAGAGACAGAGAATAATAGGAGCATTTAGCACAACTCTGGACAAGTAATAAATGTTCTAAAGGTTGGTTGTGATTTAGAAAAATTTTAATGGAGGAATGTGTAATAAGTTCTTAAGTATTAGACTTACTAGGCTTTTGGATCATAACATGTTTATGATCTTGTACTTGTCAATATATTCTGCATTCCACAAAGTCCTTTTTGACATGCACAGAGTAGTTCTCCTTGTTTGAATTATATTGTCTTAAATGAAAACCAGTATTTCAAACATTGTAGAAAAGAACAGATCTCCTGAAAAATAGAATCAGACTGGTCACACATCTGAGTGGCTGTTTGAAGCATATTGATTTGGCTGAGGAAAGCACAGAATTGAATCCAAGTCACTGTGCAGGCTTTGAACAGATCCAGCTCAACTGGCGTCTGTCCTGGAGATATCTACTCAGACAGTTATACCTCCTTCCAAGGCCAGAAATGACCACTCTCACGGTTGCCAGAAATAAAAGTAGCTATCTCAGCATATTTATCACAGTCAAGAGGGGATTTATTATTGGTATTAACCAGAAAAAATACTGGGAAACTTTGTTGATTTATATTCAAGAAATCTTCACCTGATTTTCCTGCCCACCGCGGGGATTCCTTGTCTGCCAGTGATCTTTATCTGCTTCTGCTACACAACAATGCAGTGAAGTAATGGTTTGGTCTTGGCTGGTTGAGCATAAAATAGACCTCAGTTCCCCAGCTGGACAATTCCAAGAACAGGTTTTTATTGATTCTTTACTTGCTGAATTGGATTCCCGCTCTGCATTTGCCAGTCCTCAACCACTGGGTTCCCTGGAGAGAGGTTGGTTCAAGAGAGGCCACATAACTTAGAAAGTGCATATTAGAGGGGAAAAGGCAGTGTCAGAAGTGAACAAAATTGTGATTGGAGTTCTGGATTATAAGAATGAGAAGTCATAAACTGACAAAGCAGTGGTTACTATTAAAGGTATTTTTACCTGTGTCACAAGCAGCAATCAACACTTGCCGCCAGCTTGTGGTTCGCAAGCAAGAAATGGAAGGGACAGTAAACCCCAAGAGCAACGGTTAAGTCTGTCTTACCTAGGGATGCTGTTACCATTTACTCTTTGTGCTATTAGTCACTCGTTAATTTCCCTGCCAGCAGGAATCTACTTCCTACAAAGGACAGGATCTGTCTTGATGGACATTCAGAGAATAGGCCTAGTGCGAATAGTGTCGGTGAATGTTACGCTGCAGTTGTGCTCACCAGTCATTACAGATGTCACCATAGTTTCTTCCAAGTATTGAACACCCCAAGATCTTTTTTAAGCATCTCAGTTCACTGCAGCACTATACACAATAGCTAGAATCTGGAAACAACTTGAGTTCCTGAGAACAGATGACTGGATAAAGAAACTGTGGTACATCTACACAATGGAATACTACACAGCTCTTAGAAAAAAATGAAATCATGAAATGGATGACATGAAGAGTATCATGCTGAGTGACATGAGTCAGAAGGACAGATAAAGAATGGCTACATTCATTTGTGGGATATAAAAAAGAATTATGAGGCTAATATCCAAGGCTAGTTAAAACAGGGTCCAGTCAAGGGTTGGAATCTACTACTAGTGTGTGTGGGACAAAGGCTAGGTAAGATAGAGAAGGGGTCAGTTTGCCAATAATAGTTAGAAATGGTAATACTAAACTAGAACTGAGTATTGAAAGTAAAGGGATATGCATGATAACCCCTCAGCTATGAATTGCAAACCACAATGTGCAAAAGAAGAGAGAGAGAGAGAGAGAGAGAGAGAGAGAGAGAGAGAGAGAGAGAGAGAGAGATAGAAAAAAGAAAAGTACCATAAGACAGGTGGGGTGGGTGGGAGAAGGAAACTGGGGACATTGGTGGTGGGAAGTGTGCACTGTGGAGGGATGAGTGAAGCAACATTGCATGACTGAAACCTAATCATGAACAGCTTTGTAATGTTTATATCTCATGGTGACATAATAAAATTTAATAGTATGAGATTAATATCCTAGGCCAGGGCAAACAGGCCAGAGGATGTATCAATGGTTGGAATCTACCATATGTGTGTGCAGGGTGGAAGGTTGATAAGACAGAGAAGGGACCAGTTTGCCGATAATAGCTGGAAATAGTAACGCTAGACTAGAACTGAGTTTTGAAAGTAGGTCAAGTAATATACATGATAACCCTTCAGTGTCCATATTGCAAACCACAGTGCACATAAGGAGAGAGAGAGAGAGAGAGAGAGAGAGAGAGAGAGAGAGAGAGAGAGAGGTACTCTCCATAGTGGCAGGTTGGGGATAGGGGAGGGAAACGGGGCACATTGGTGTTGAGAAATGTGCTCTGGTAGAGAGATGGGTGTTGGAACACTGTGTGACTGAAACCCAATCATGAGCAACTTCGTAATGAGACCAGTACATTAAATCATGTGGATTTAATTTTAAAAAATCTAATACACAAATATTAATCATGAAGAGGCATTAAACCAAAGTTACTTGTATTTTAGAATGTTCCAGGACCAGGATCGTAGAAACCAACTCAAACTTGCTTAAACAAAAAAGAATGTTATTCAAGGTCAGAGAGGTAATACAGCAGTTACGGTGCTTACCTTGCATTTGGCCTGACCTAGCTTTGGTTCCCAGCATGGTGTCCCAGCCACCTCCCAGGTATGATCCCTGAGCACTTCCAGGTATGACCCAAAAATAAAAAGAGAGAGAGAGAGAGAAACACTTAAAAGATAAACAGATATCACAGGGTCAGTTGAATGAGAACATTTCTGATCAAAATATAAAATGCCAGGGGCCAGAGCAATAGCTCAGCGGGTAGGGCGTTTGCCTTGCATGTGGCCAGCTCCGATCTCTGGCATCCCATATGGTCCCCAGAGCACCGCCAGGAGTGATTTCTGAGTGCAGAGCCAGGAATAACCCCTGAGCATTGCCAGGTGTGACCCAAAAGGCAATAAATAAATAAATATATATATATATATATATATATATATATATATATGTATATATATATATATATATATAATATGCCAGGTTTCTATTTTTTGTATGACTGAATATCTACTCTAGAAGTGTTGGTATTCTCATCATTACTGTTAGTAATGTTTAAGACTATACTTATAAAATGTTTTAATATATATTACCACATTTGACTATGGTTTTGTGAAGTGTTTCATTCTTTCTTTCCTTCTTTTCTTTTTATGGTTTTTGGGCCATACCCAGCAAGCAGTGCTCAGGATTACTCCGGACTCTGTGCTCAGGGATCACTCCTGGTGGTGCTCAGGGGACTGTCTGCAGTGTCATGGATCAAATTGGGGTCGGCAGCAGGCAAAGCCAGTATCAACTAAAAAGTACATGAAGTTAAAATACCACATGGCGCTATTGTGGATTATTCTCAGAAGGGCTTTAGGCAGTGGCCTAAAGGAACGAGCAAAAATATTACAAGAGTCCTAAACTGAGATACTTAAAAGATCTCGGTATATATGAAGAAATCTAAGCTTATTCCCTGAACTGTCCCTTCAGCCCAAAGTTTCTATTTTTTTATGTCTAAAGAGAATTAGTGCATGTTTTTACTTTCGTTCTCACAGAACTTCCAATTCAAATTAGCCTTTTTTTAAGGAATCAGGACCATTAGTACCTAGTGTCATAGAGAATATGAAAAAAATTAGAATCCTGTGCATTGTTGGTAGAGATGTACAGCATTATAACTGCTATGAAAAAAATAGTATGGCAAATCATTAAAATAAACCAGCATAGGGGGCCGGGGCGATAGCCCAGCGGGTAGGGCGTTTGCCTTGCATGCTGCCGGCCTGTGCCGGCCTGGGTTTGATCCCCGGCATCCCATATGGTCCCCCGAGCACCGCGGGAGTAATTCCTGAGTGCAGATCCAGGAGAAACCCCTCTGCATTGCCGGGTGTGACCCAAAAAAAAAAACAGCATAGTATTGCCATAGGTCCAGCATTTACACTCTGGGTAGTATATACGCCCGAAGAAGTAGCAGTCAAGACTGAAGTAGAGGGGCCGGAGCGATAGCCCAGCGGGTAAGGCGTTTGCCTTGCACGCAGCTGGCTCATGCCGCCCGGGTTCGATCCCCGGCATCCCATATGGTCCCCCGAGCACCGCCAGGAGTAATTCCTGAGTGCAGAGCCAGGAGAAGCCCCTGAGCATTGCCGGGTGTGGCCCAAAAAGAAAAAAAAAAAAAAAAAGACTGAAGTAGAGCATCGTGTCTTTGTTCATGGCAGCGTTATTCACACAGCCCAAGCGTCTAGGTAAATGGTAAATAAATGCAGTTTCTTGCACTTGAAGTGGAACATGCAACGTGAACGAAGGAAGGGACTCTTATACCACATGCAGCATGTGAAAGAACCGTGAGGACATTCTGATAAAGACAGTCCCGAAAGAAACATTTTCCTACTCCACTCACAGGAGGCCCAGGGAGTAGTCGAATCATACCAGGAGCAAAGGGACTGTTGCCAGGAGCTGAAAGCAGAGGGAACCAGGAGGCTGGTTTTTGGACCAGGCCAGAGTTTCATTCCTGCAAGATAAAAGAAGATTGTGGAGATGGATGCTGGTCACGTAATCTATTCAGGACGATGGAGTTGTGCATTTAACAATGGTGACAGTGGTCAGTCTTGTCACATGTGCTCTATCACAATAATAATAGCAATATTGATGATGATGATGATGATGATGATGATGATAAAGGTAGAATATGCTTCTATACCTACACATCTATCTCTTCTACTTCTGGTATAGAGAAAGAATGACATGAGGAGGATATGTAGAAAACCGGACCCTCATACACTGAGAGTGAGGATGCAAAATGGGGTGCCCTCTGCAGGGTGCCCTTTGTGGAAAGCACTTGGCACATCCTCAAGAATTTAAAGAGGATGCTAGCCTGGAGGCAGCAGCTGCAAGGTTGAGTGCTATTACGTAAGAGGGTGGAAACCATATGTTTGAACGAAAACAGGCAAGGAGTGTTTACAGCAGCATTGTTTACAGTGCCCCCCATGGGAATATGCTCTGCATTCATCGGCTGGTCAGCTGGTGAGGAGATGACCAGCCGGGGCATCCATACCCAGACAGTATTCACTGCATAGAGAAATGAGTGCAGTCGGCCAGTGCTACAGCATAGATGGGCCCTGGAAATATTTACACTGAGTGAAAGGAGCTCGTCATGAACAAGGGCTTGAAAATCCTGTGATTGTGCTGAAATGAAGAGGGCAAATCCACAAGTTTGAAAATATAGGCCAGTGATTGCCAGGGCCCAGGTATAGGAAAGTATCTGCTAACGTATCTGCTAATGCGCTGGCTTTACATGGGCGTGGAAGGTAGGTTACTGCTGTGCCGATGGGCACAGGTTAACAAACCACCCGTGTTATATTGGCCGATGGTTGGTTGTTGTTTTGGGGGGAGGGTGCAGGGGAGGGTTGGGATGAAAATGTCCTGGAATTAGTGGTAATGTTTTAATGCCTCTGAAGCACTAATGACCACTCATTTGTACATTTTAAAAGTGTTGCGTATATGGGGCTGGAGTGCTGGTACATTGGCTGGGACGTTGGCCTTAAGCGTGTCTGACCTGGGCTTGATCCTCAGGATCCCATTGTGATCCTCTGAGCATCACCAGAAGTGATCCCTGAGCACAAATCCATGAGCTGCTGGACATGGCCCCAAAACCAAAAAAAGTTAGGAGAAATGAGTTATGGCCTGTGAATTATATCATAATTATAAAAACTATAGCAGAATCCCAAGCTTTGTCCTAATTCCAGAGAAAACTTATATTTCTTGTTTGTTTTGCTTTTTGGGTCATTCCCGGCAATGCCCAGGGGTTACTCCTGGCTCTTTGCTCAGGAATTACTCCTGATGGTGCTCAGGGGACTATATGGGATGCCAGGGATCAAACCCAGGTCGGCCGCATGCAAGGCAAACACCCTACCTGCTGGACTATCTCTCTGGCCCTCTTGTAACTTTTGACCTTCGCCTCTTGCTGCTCCTCCCAAATGGTCTCATTCCATCATTGTTGCTCTCCGGTGTCCCTTACACTCCAGCTACAAAGTGAAACCAAGTTCCCGGTGCAGCGTGTTACCCCGCCCCACCTTTGCTCTGTGGAGCCCGGGGTTTCAACCCAGGGCCCGCGAACACGTGGAGGCCCGTGCTGTCATGCTGTCAGATCCCAGCCTCACCATCCCACCCCTCTCTGAGTGTCAGCCCCGCTGACTCCTCACATTTCTGTTTGTGGCAGAACCCTGCTCCGGGCCCCAACCTTCACAGACATCTCTCCCTCTCTGCCAGCCCTTGCAAAGACTCTTTTCTCACCCAAACACGGTCAGATTTTTTTTGTGTCCGTCATATGGTGTGGTGATTATAGTTGCCTTCTACCTCACTCCCTGATGGAGCAACTTCTTTCTGGAAGAGCCTATTTGCTATTCATCTGTGGGTCTCCAACACCGTAGGCTTCCCTGGCAAGTAGCATGCACGGGATAATGGTGAAAGTTTTACAATTGTTGGTGGCTGATGAAAATAATAATGAATATTTCAATACACTTCATGTCAGGTAAAACTTTGCATTTAATAACTCATTGTGATCATCACAGTATTTAGTACAGCAGTTAAGTAGAGTTCAAGTTCCTTGAACTCTGAATTCATGTTCCTTGAATTTCGCCGAGTTCAAGTTCCTTGAACTCCTCCAAGTTCAAGGAAGCACCAGGATTGGAATTTGAATCCCTGAGTCTATGGTTTCAATCGCTATTAGACATTTTTATCAAAACATAGTTACATGCATTCAGTTAATTTTTTTAAATTTCTGTACCTTTAAGCCTATGCTGCTTTAAACCCTTGAGTAGCATTTATTTCAGGGAAGTTGTGTGCATTGTTTTATTTGTTGGGGTTGCCATAGATACTAATATAATTTTGATGTGCTAGTCAAATAATTCCCTCTGGTAATTTTTCCCTGTTAACAAAGTGAGAACAGAGAGAAATCAGCTATACGGCAAAGGGAACTGTGCCGAATAGCCATGCCCGCCACTTCCAGAGTTCTTGCTTCTATGGAGAGTGATGAAGACCATGGTCCCATGGTGGTAGTTACAGCAAATGGCGCGTCAGTCATAAAAATGCAATGAACAGCTTCAAATCTCGCTGCATCTGCCTCATTGGCATTGCCCAAAGTTGTATATAGCAGAGCAAGTATACAACTGTTTGACAGCAGGGAACAGTGCCAGCATTTGTTTTGTTTCTGCCTTTCAGCATACCAAATATTGTATTAAAAATCTAGGCCAAAGCATAAACCAAAACTCAAATGCAGTTTTTAATAACAAAAAGTTAATATGGACTATATGGTTTTTAAATGTTAGGAATTAACTATTGCTGCAGATGAAACAAAAGCTGTTGGTGCTCTAAATCTTTAATAAGAACAGAATGTTTGGGGCCAGAATGATAATAAGGACAGGAGGACAGAAGTGCTGCCTGAGTGCAGAGCCAGGAGCACACCGGTGTGGTCCCAAAAAGAAAAACAAGACCAAAAAATGATCTTGAATGAGCCTGAGAAAAATGTGTGTTTCATGACTTTTAATTATTAGATGTGGCTCCGTGGGTTGAGCATGCGCCACGCATGTGGAAGCCCTGGGCTCCATCCCCAGCACCACATAGTCCCTGGGCACTAATGGGAGTAACTGCCAGGTATCAAGCTGGACATCGCCTCCAGCACAAAGCAACACGCACTAGAACACCAAAAGAGATCGCAGTTGTATTTTTTTTCTCTTAGATTCCCACAAATAGACTTGACTTGTTTTATTTACTTTTTAGTAGGAATGAGTAGAGCTCAGTGAGAGTGTTGCCACATTGATGAAACGAGTCTCTAACCTGGCGAGCCTATCTAGTCGACAGTTTTAATGGCACCGTTAAAATTTCATTTTGCTTTTATTGCAGCACATCCACACAAAGTTGGAGCTTAACCATTCATGGCTAAGGAATCTTAGAGGCACTATTTTTATAACCGTCGGGCATTTTATATTCATTCTCTGAAAAGAAAAACATAAGTGAAAATATTCCACAAACGTAAAAATCCTTTGCTTGGACACACTCCTTCCCTACCAAATTTCCATATTGTCTGTGTCTTCATGGCCATTCTTGAATTCCCTGCATTCTTACATTTCCAGGAAGCTATTCCCTTCACTTTCCGTTTCTGGTTTTCCTTTCACTGGCCCCCACGGATACTGGGAGGCTCTGGGGATTGCGCCCTGGTCATGGCGCCTCTCCAGAGACGCCACATCTCTGTGTCTCGTGGAATCTCTGTGATGGCGTGAAGGTGAAAGCCCTGAAGTAGCACATTCTGAAGGCTGGTGGGGAAAGAGAGCCGTGCCCTCCACGGGACCACGCTGGGCAAGAAACAGGAGACTGAGCCACACACCTCCTGCTTCCTAGCCATGTTATTCAGTGAGGAACGTCCTTTGTAATTAGTGCTTTATATTTTTTTTAATTGGAAAAGCCCTCATTTGTTTTCTGTTTCCCTTTTAGGACACGGATGCCCCGTACCCAATGAAGAAGGTGAAAAAAAACACAGAAGACAGTTCAGAGAGTGAATCTTCCTTCAGTGACTAAACTTAATTTTGACAAGAATCACACAGACGGCGGTTGTTATATACACCCTCTAAGAGTGAGCCCGAGATGGAACTTGCAATCACAGTAACAGCAAGTGACCATCTTACTACCACGTAGCGTCCTCTGCTAGGAAAAAATAAAATGTTTATAACCTCATGGTCTGTCTTATTGCTCAGTAAGGCAGTAAGTGCCACAGAGACGAAGATGAACATCCTGCAGTGAAGTCAGTGAGAACCCAGAGGCAAAGCTCTGAGGTTTAAGCACACCTGCCTCGCAAGCACCTGGTCTCAGGTTCGAATCCCCAGTGTACTACATATGTATCAGCGCAGGCCTCACTGCTCTTCTACTATTTCTAGCACCATGAGTGATTTACAGCTCTAACCTGGTGTGTGAAGCATCTCGGGAAAAAGGTGAGCACCCTGGTAAACAACCTGGCCAGGAATTGCAACCCCTGGTGAACGCCAAAGCCCTGGTGAACACCTCTACTAGACATCTCGCTGCAGCAAGCACACAAGCAGGCGTCACCATGGCAGGAGTCCCAGGGGCCCAAGAAACAGTCAGTAGAGGAGGGAAGCATTTGCCTTGCACACTGTCACCCTAACTGACCTTGTTTTGGTGCCAACACAATATATGGCCCCCATAGTACCTCCAAAAGTCACTTCTGAGCACCTTGGGCATGGCCCCAAAGTCCAGCCCCCCACCTCCCATATGTAAAGGAGTCCAGACCTTAGCAAGCAGCACAGCCAAAGTTTAAACACCGCACCCTGGGGCGCTGGAGCGATAGTCCAGTGGGTAGGGCGTTTGCCTTGCGTGCAGCCGACCCGGTTCGATCCCCAGCATCCCATATGGTCCCCCGAGCACCGCCAGGAATAATTCCTGAGTGCAGAGCCAGGAGAAACTCCTGAGCATTGCCGGGTGTGACCAAAAAAGCAAAAATAAATAAATAAATAAAATAAAATAAACACTGCACCCTGACGTGTGTTCCCGGCAAGCACCGCAGCCCAACACACACACCACCCCGAAGCATTGCTGTAGCAACAAGGCAAAGGGGTGGTGGGGGAACTGGGAAAGGAAATAGTTAAAAATTTTTAAGTGAAAATGTGAGTTCAGTGTTTAAGAACACTCAGTACTAATTATTTCATTTTTGTGAATATTTAAGCATGAAAGTATGTAATACATATCATAAGAATTAAATTTGTTGGAACATCATGTGCCTGAAACTCAATCATAAATAACTTTGTAATTCGTAGTGATTCAATTAAAAAAGAAAAAGGGATTAAATGTGTTTAAGGAAATACTGAACTTGAAATCGGTAACAATCAGAACCTTGTATTATGGACATTGGTCCATAATTATGTCTATTAGTAGCTACATTTAAGGCATCTCGCCTCTGCCATTAGGTTGTATCTGATTAAAGTCAAGTATTAGAGAAATTGAAGGTAATTTTACTGTGGGTTACAGTGAGCAAATTATCACTGACATGCTCATTGTAAAACAAAAGCTTTTGCACAAATGAAATGCTCTTCATCATAATTGTACACAGAAGTACCTATGCTTGCAGAGCTCATGGTGAGAGAAACTGAAGATAGACCTCGAGGAAAGTACTTGGGTGCAGACGAATCTGCTCTGAAGTGATGATCCCAGGAAGTGAGAGGGTAGGAAGAGCCCAAGGAGGAGGGGGAGGCGACAGGACTACTGCGGTGTCTCGGTGAGACCTGCAGTATGGAGAACTTAATGCCTACCACAATTATCACATCAAGGAGCTGTGACCATCACCCGGGCCCATCCTTTACTGGCCACTCCAGGAGCGCCTATGCCTGCAAATCCAAGCAAGCTTTCTGGCACCGAGAAAGGACGAGGGACAGAATGGGGGGCCCTGGGGAGCTGGCTAGCAACTATGGCTGACGGTAAAGGTGGGCATAAGACTGGACGTAGAGCAGACCAGGGCCTTGTCGTCTTCCCGTCTCTACCACTGTTGACGCCCCATTAACAAGATGATGCTGGCGCTGCGATTTGTTTCCTTCCCATCGGTGACTTTATCCATAGTGCTCTGCTTGCTTGGTCACCAGGTTCTGAACAAAAATGTAATATAAAGTTTTGGCAACTAACCATTTCTTGGTGCAGTCTGTCCAGTGTGATATCCAAGTTGCTACCGGTGGAACACACCAGCATCAGTGTTTATAATAGAGTATTCTGTCACCGCGTCTTCAAGGTGGGGCCAGACATGGTTCCCCTAAGGACAACCCAGAAGGATTAGTGTGACAAACTGCAGTTCCTGTTACTACAGCTGAGCCCAAGACCAAAGGTCACATCATCTTCCCTCCACCCCCATTTGAGATGACCCTTGGCCAAGAATAACGCGTCTGATTCAATTGCCAAGAATAACAGGCCTGATTCAGTGACCCAGAACTTCATCCCCTCAGGGGCCTTGGTGGCTTTGCCCTTTCTAGGCTATGGTTATCCCAACTTGTTTGATGTTTATACCAGGCATGAAAGCACCAAGATCGGTCCCGATGGATCCCCCGACTAGGCACATATGCCCCATTGTGGTTTATGGTACTAATCCTCGCTCCTCATGTAAGCCAACATGCTATTCACATTGGGGTTCTTGTCCCACCGATAAGAGTGACCCAAGTAGCATTAGCTTAAGTTGTAGATTCCTTATTGTGCTCTCCGGTGAAACAGTGTGAACTTCCTCATCCTGAGTAGGAAACAGTGTAGCAAAGCTACACTTAGGGAAATCAGTGTAGCACAGCTGAGGGTCCTAGGAATAGAAAGGATATTTCTTTTTTTATTTTTTTTATTTTTACAATTACAAAGATATACACTTAAAAAGTTCATATTTGGGTTTTGGTCATACAGTGTTCCAGCACCCATCCCGCCACCAGTGCCCATCTCCCACCACCAATGTCCCCGGTTCCCTCCCCCTCCCCACCCCCTCCTCCATGGCAGGTTCTTTATTTCTTTCCCTTTCTCTCTAGAAAGGATATTTCTTTTTTTTTTTTTTTGGTATTTTATTTATTTTTTTAAAAACATTTTATTATACCACCGTGAGATATACAATTACAATGTTGTTCACGTTTGGAGGTTTCGGTCACACAGTGTTCCAGCACCCGCCCTCCACCAGTGCCCATCACCCACCATCCATGTCCCCAATTCCCTCCCCCCCCCTGTCCTGCCTAAATGGCAGGTTCTAGAAAAAGATATTTCTGAACCCTGGCCCCACTCCCCTGAGCTTTCAGAATAGTGCCCTGAGCACTGCCAGGGATCATTCCTGAGCAAAGAGGAACAGCCCCTGAGCACTAGAGGGTATAGTCCAAAAAAATTTTTTTTTTTTTTTTTGGGTCACACATGGCGACGCTCAGAGGTTACTCCTGGCTCTGCACTCAGGAATTACTCCTGGAGGTGCTCAGGGGACCATAAGGGATGCCGGGGATCGAACCCAGGTCGGCCGCATGTAAAGGCAAAGCCCTACCCTCTGTGCTATTGCTCCGCCCCCAATTTTTTTTTAAATCTAATTCTCCTTCCTCTGGACTACTAGAGCCGTTACAGACTGGATACCACGGGATGTCAAACGATCACGTGGCCGCCCACCTACAAGATGGTCAGACTTCCTTGTCAAGACCCTGAAGAACCGTTTGAGGCTCTTCATATTCCTGAATCTACCAGATGTCATTGGGCTACATTGGCACGTGATAGGGCCCAATGGAAATGTTACTGGCGCCTGCTCGAGCAAATCGATGAATAACGGGATTCAAGTGATCAAGTGATCAATTCTGCCTACATGCCTGAGTGACTGCCTGCAGCCTTGGCTCCCCCCACCAGCTCCCACTAGTTTTGCTTTCAGGAATATAGTGACAGTGTGATTCTACGGCCTTGGGCCCTGAGTATGACGGACATAGGGCACGTCAGTCGCCACCACAGATCTCTGCACACCAAAAAGCCTCTTCTAGCTTGACTGTCTCTTTGTCCTCAAGGCTTGATTATCACTCCCTGTCTCCTGCCATTGCGTGCCGCTGTGATTCCAACCTACGGAGCCCCATTCTCGGCCTCATGTTCTAGCATGATTGTGGTCCACAGAAAAACCTACCCTAGAGCTGCTCAAAGAGGGAGCCCCAGTCTTTGGCACTCCTGTTTTTTGTTTGGGGACACACTCAGCTGTAATCAGGGCTTACTCCGATCTCTAAGCTCAGGAATTGGAACCCTAAGAATGCCTGGTGGGGCTCAGGGACACATATGAGGTAAGAAGGGATCAATTTGGATTTGATCACACGCAAGGCAAGAACCTAAATTCCTATACTGTCTCTCTGGCCCAGGACAGTCTTTTTTTTTTTTTGCTTTTTGGGTCACACCCGGCGATGCTCAGGGGTTACTCCTGGCTCTGCACTCAGGAATTACTCCTGGCGGCGCTCGGGGACTATATGGAATGCCGGGGATCAAACCCGGCCAGCACAGGCCAGCCGTGTGCAAGGCAAATGCCCTACCCATTGGGCTATCGCTCCGGCCCCTGGCCCAGGACATTCTTAACTGACTTCATTTAAAAAGTGTTCTCTGACAGATGACTGGTTAGATAAACAACATCTATACAATGGAATACTATGTGGCTGTGAGGGAAACGAAGTCATGAAACTCACTTATAAATGGATAGACATAGAGTATCATGCTGAGTGAAATGACAGAGAGGGACAGAGTGGAATGATTGCACACATTTATGGGATGTAAAAATGCATAATATGACACTAATCCCCAAGGACAGTAGAAACAAGGGCCAGGAGGATTGGTCCATGCCTAGAAGCCTGCTTCAAGTGCTTGGGGGAAAAGCCAGTTGGGATAGAGAAGGGACCACTATGACAAAATACTTGTCAATGATCACTCGTGATAAGAACTGCGTGCTGAAGGTAGGTACAGGAACAAACATGATAACCTCTCAGTGTTCATGTTGCAAACTGTAATGCCCAGAGAGAGAGAGAGAGAGAGAGAGAGAGAGAGAGAGAGAGAGAGAGAGAGAGAGAGAGAGAGAGAAAGAGAGGAAGAGGGAGAAAGAAGGAAGGTGCCTGCCATAGAAACAGGTTGGGGGAGGGAAGGCATCAGAAGGGCAAAGGGGACAATGGTGGTGGGAAATGCACACCAGTGGAGGGATGGGTGTTGGAACATTTGTATGACTGAAATCAGATCATCTTGTAACTATCTCACAGTGATTCAATAAAATATTTTAAAAGCTAAATAAAAAATAAATTGCATTCTTTGGACTTATGCTACAAAAACAACTGGTCAATTATCTAGTTCTCCCACCTCGAACCAGAGCCCTTCTTCCACGCCTTGTGGAGATGACCTTCTTGGCACAGGATAGCATTTTAACCAAGTTTTTTGGAACTTGTCCAAATAACCTGTTCACACCAACTCCATTTGTCCTTCCAGAATGTTTTGTTTGATTACTTGTTTGGGGGCCATACCCGTCTGTTCTCAAGGCTTAACCCTGGCTCAGGTATCACTCCTGCTGGTGCTTGGGGGTCCATGTGATTACCAGGGGTGGGAGGCGGGTTTGACTGTACAAAGCCTTAATTTCTGTACTCCCAGCCCAAGAATGTGATCTTTTTCTCTTTTACTTATTTTTTTGAATTGAAACACAGTGAGATAGTTACAAAGCTGTTCTTGGTTAGATTTCAGTCATACAATGTTCCAGCACTGGTCTCTGGGACGTGACATTTTGTGTCACGAGCAGCCCCCTGGCAACAAGCTCCCTTCTCTAGCTGGCCTGGGGTCAGCCTCTCTGCATCCTCCCGAAGGGCTGGGCCCTGCACAGCCTCCCTCAGCCCTGCCAGCCCTGTCGATCAGCTCCTCACGTTCTGCCCATCTATAAGCTATTTCTTCCCAGGTAAAGGAGACATCTTCTCTCTCAACTGATTTAACTTTAGATCTTTTTTTTCAAGCCAGGTTAGAGTGGGAGGGACAGGTTAGATCTCGCTCGCAGGCGTTATCACACAAGGCAACGACTGCAAGGAGCCCTTCACACAGACTCCAGGCAATGGACGAAGAGCTGCTCCGTCGACACAGGACGTTACTGCACAACATCAGTGCTGCAATTTGTGTTAATGAAGCACATTCAAGTGGTTCATGCCTATGACAAGAAAATCTGGATTTTGAGTCCAGAGATATAGTACAGCAGGTAGGGCGTCTGTTCAATGTGTCCGACCCAGATTCAGTCAGGTACCCTGTTGGTCCTTTGAGTCCCACAAGGAGTGATCCCTGCACACAGGCGTGCCCTCTCTGCTCCGCTCCCAAAAAATTAAAAAAAAAAACAACTAGACAAGGCAAACCTGATTTCAAGCACATTCACCGCGTTTCCCCTCTGGGTCTCAGCCCCTGTACCTTGTCAAGACTGACTTTAGCCAAGGGCACGAGCTGAGGCTGTGCCCTCCGTGTCCTTAGCAGCGCTGCCACACTTAAGCTCAGTTCTGGCCTCATTTCACCAGGGGGACATTGTGGTTGAGAAGCTGCCTGGCTCTCTGGGGCAAGTAGTGGCTGAGGAGGTACCTGGCTTTCTGTATATTGTCAGAGGGAACTTTAGACTCTCCGTTTGCCCTAAGCGGATGCTAGTGGTTCTGGCTGGTGCTTCGTTACTTTTCTTTTTTATCAATGTTTCCCATTTTTAAATGAAGTAGCCCCGAGTCAGAGCGATAGTACAGTAGCCTTCATTGCCTTGTATGCAGCCGACCCGGTTCCATCCCCAGCAGCCCATATGGTCCCCGAGCCTGCCAGGAGTGATCCCTGAATACAGAGCCAGGAGTAAGCCCTGAGCATCACTGAATGCGGGAGTGAGCTTACATCACTGTCTTTAAATAGGACATTATGCTGAGTGACGTCGGTCAGAAGGGCTAGATACAGGTGATCTAGCTCTCCTGTGGAACCTAAAGTTACAAAATAAGGTAACAACAAAGGACAACACAATAGGAGATTTGATCTATACAATTGAGTTGGGAATTGGGGCACAGGAGTGTAGATAGGAAGGGGCCTTGGGGGTCCAGAGGAAGGGACATGAGTATAATAGTGATAGGTGTGGTGTTGGAGTTATGTGTGTGGGGAAACAATAAACATATTGTAAATCACAGCACATTGATGATGATGATGATGATGATGATGATGATGATGATGATGATAGGACTTGAGAGGCCCTGGGAAAGCTCAGTGCCTACCTTTAGGAAAAGAGTCTGCAAGTTCAATCCCTGCTAACACCTCACAGCCAAAGTGCAATCCTGAGAGCACCTCTGTTTGCAATTCCTGACTCCAAACTAAAGGCCACCACCAAGAGCCATGTGCAAGTATAAGTAGAAGTGTACAAGCCCTGGCAAGCCTATAACTGTGTATGGCCTACCGTTATGGCAACAATATCAACTAAGAGGAGGAAAAATAAAGTCAAAATGAAAAATAGCTCTACCTAGGCCTTAAGTCAAATATATGAGCATATTTCTATGTGAACTCGTATCTAGAAGCAGAAAGGAGGGGAGGGTGGATAGTCCCAAGATCATTGTGGGCCTCTGGAGCTTGCTGCCAGGCTCATTGTCCTCATGCAAGTGAGCAGAAGCCCCCAAGCACTGTCCACCAAGAGGAATGGAGGCCAATGACTGTTCACTAGCCTTAGAACCATCAAGGGGACCGCAGCATCACTCCTCTGTGCTGCTAGCGGGCACTTGTGAGCTTCGTGACTCTGGGTCAGGGCATTCGGTCATGACATAGAAAAATGAGTTTTGTATCAATCCTTCAAGTTGGAACAATAATCTTGGTGAGGTGTTTATTTTATGCAGCTTTTAATATAAAAAATCTATATCTACTACTTATTAAACTACTTCTT
>JAJIBD010032745.1:0-28982 GCA_021461705.1 Cryptotis parvus | reverse complement strand
TTTACCTGGGAAAAACAAAAATTATATATTCCCTTTACCTAATGGAAATATATGTGGCATATAGTTTCTGAGAGGACGTACATCATGATACTGCCCAACTCAGGTTTCACATTTCAGGCTTTTCTTGGTATCTGAGGTAGAAAACTGAGGACAGACTTATCATGAACAGCTGCGAGGTTGAGTTTTCTTTGTACTTGGTTCCTCCTCTTGTTTCTTCACTAAGACTCACTGGGTCCTACTTTAATATTGAAGGTTACAGATTTCCACTCTGGCTATTTTTTAAAGCATTTGCTTGCCTTAATACTGTACCTTGTGGATACTTTGTTTCTGACAACTTAGCAGTTCAGGCACACTCGCCAAGGCTCTCAGATCAGAGAAAGGGTTCGGGCTTGAGGGTGAGTTACTGTGGTCAGAGAAAATGAATAGTAGAAAAATAAAATGCAACAATATAGTTTGTAAGTATTGTTTAGTAGTCTTTAATACTAACTGTATTATAAAGGAAATGGGAGTAATTCAAATTATTGAATTTTACGGGGAAAAACAAAAAAAATATATATTTCTTTACCTATTGAATCCCCCTCAAATTTGTGTTGATCTCAGTATGGTAATTGAATTATATACAGACCTCCTTTACCACACACACACACACACAAAGTGACTGGAAAGATAGTATACAGCCTAAGGTGCTCCCCTAGCGTGTGTCAGACTGGGTTTAATCCCAGAACCACTATGTGGTCCCCCTGGGCCCAACCAGGGGTGATTCCTGGTACATTGGGGATCGGAAGTAAAGCCTTGAGCACTGCTGGGTATGGCCCACCTACCCCCAACTCAGACCTGTATCAACATGCCAAAGTTTATTTTTTGTTATTAAAAATATTTCAAAGTCATATATGTATATAGTTTTTAATTTGGTTGACTCACTTCGACACAGAAGCCTTCATGATCAGGGTTTCTGAATGCCTTGTTTTCAGTACTCTGTCCCTTCAGTGTGCATTTCCCACCACCAGTGTACCCCTGTTCCCGCCTGCCACCCCACGTCCCAGTCTGTCTCTATGACCCAGGCATTTCCCTTCTCCCCACCCCTGCTCCGGTGGAACGCATTATGGTTTGCAATACAGAGAAATACCACTTTTGAGTCGAAGACTGATGTAGCATCCCATTTTCTTTTCTAGCCCAAATTTTAGATACGAGTTTTGTTGCAGAACTTGGTTAAGGCCGTACAGGTGACGAAACCTCAGACCCCGTAAGGTGAGTGGCCCCGTTAGCGCTGCTGCAGCTCCATGGAATGCCTAATTCCACCCCGTTCTCCTCAGGCGGGTGCACTGTGACTTGTTAGGACATTGGGCAGGGCCACACTGAGCATTGATCCCTACTCATTGCCTCCTGGGAAACTAGTTTAAAAGTGAATATTCTGTGTTTCGGTCGGTGCCGCCATGTCTTTCATCATCAGTCACTGAATATTTTATGTTTCTTGTTCTCCCGCTGGCAGTACCTAGGAGTGACCCACCAAGGGGTCATTGGGTTACTGTGAGGTGCTGGAATTCAAACCAGGCTTGGTGCCATGGTAAGCGGAAAGTAACCCTTACTGGGCAAGGCACGGCTCACCAGGAATTTGGCAGGGGAAGGGGAGTTGGAAGCACCTTCTGCTCAGGGCTAACTTTCTCTGACTCTGTCCTCTGCTTATTCCTGATTTTGTGGCCTGGCTGGATTTGGCCGCACACAAGACAAGTGTAGGAACCCCCTGTACCCCTCTCTCTGGCCTCTAGAGAGGAGAACTGGGTGCCTTTCTCTAGCCCATAACAGGTTTTCAGCTTCTGGTCATTACCTCTCCCTGAGTACAAGTACTCTCCACCTATCAAAAGTATTTTCTTTATTGTTGACCTAGCTAAATAAAAATAGGTCTCGTCTTTGTATAACTAAATTATGAGTTGCATACATAAAAGTGCGGGTGGGGAAACCATAAAATTTAAGCAGCATCTTTTGGTACTTTACAAGAGGAGTCAACACACCTGTTAGATTCAGTAAGAGGGGTTTTTAGCCCCCATTTTCTAATCTGAATGAAAGGTTGACTTTCCTTAACATGATAACAAATAGAAATATCAGTATTGGCAGGCCTGTCAACCTCCAGTTCTCATGATATGAGACTAGTATTTAACTATTAGTGTTTGCCATCACCAATTTCATTACTTGGCTTCTTTACACTCTCTCCAGTGGGTACAAATACAGACGTGATTTTTTGGAACATCAGACTTATGGCTGCTTTCTCTCTCCTTCATTACTTATGTTGGACAGCTGCCATTAGCATTTGCCAGAAATAACCCCCACCAAGTTCAGCAGACTTCAGTTTTGAGATCTCTGTTATCCTCCTTGGAACACCAGTCGCTTTGTCTCTTGGAGATCAGAAACTAGACACTTCTTTTTGATGTTTAACAAACCAGACTCTTTTCCTTGACCTCGTGGAAGAACACAGCACTGTTAGTGGTTCTCTAAGCAGCATCACTGAAGGCCTAGCAACCAGTCCCTGTGGATGCACCCTTTGGGCTTTGCCATTTGATTTTCGCATCAGATATTATAGGTATTAGGTTTGAGTGGTGATAATAGTAAAGGCTCCTAAGAGATCTTATAGGCATGTTCCTTCAGCTTTATCCATATACAAAGATTAACTGAAGGGGCGGGGCGATAGCCGGGTAGGGCGTTTGCCTTGCGCCAACCGGCCCATGCGGCGGATTAAACCACCGGCATCCCCATATAGTCCCCGAGCACCACCAGGAGTAATTCCTGAGTGCAGAGCCAGGAGTAACCCAGAGCATCGCGGGGTGTGACCCAAAAGCAAAAAAAAAAAAAAAAATTTAACTGAAAACTCACAGTATTTTTGGTAACGTCTGTATTCTTGTACTACAAGAAGCGCGGGTGGGGCGTTTCCTTGCCGCGCCGGCCTGTGCCAGCCCAGGTTCGATCCCTGGCATCCCATATTGTCCCCGAGCACCGCCAGGAGTAATTCCTGAGTGCAGAGCCAGGAGTAACCCCTGAGCGTCGCCAGGTGTGACCCAAAAGCAAAAACAACAACAACAAAAAGAACACAAAGTGCTAAGAAGAAATCGAATAAGAGTAAAAAAGAGTAAAGTAACATACTTTTTGAAAAATCTCTCTTTATTGAGTTCCAAAATGGTAAAATTTGATCTTCAGACTGAGCGATGTGATTTATTTATTATACTTTAGCATAATCCACAGAATATCACTGGAAAAGGTTATACAAATAAGTTACAAGCCGAAAAACAGAAAGGAGGAGAAGTGAGGTTTAAAAAAAGTTTCCTAAAATATAGCAAAAACAGTATGAGGTGTAGTGGTGTAGGGGGCAGTGGGCGGGAAGAGGAGAAGGGTGGGAAGGAAGTGGATGAAAACAGATAATCTTTTAACATTAGTTTCATGGATCTGGTTATACTCTAAGAATGAAGAACCTGAATGCGGCAGTTCAAACGGCCCAGTTTAAAAAAAAAAGCGGGATGCAGGGTGGGTGTGGATGATCCAGGCTGTGATAGACTGGCTGGTCTGCTGGGTGGAGTTGTGGCGAGAAAGAAGTCCGGATGTGGAAAACAGCGGCCCCATGGAGTCGGAGGGGTGCGTCTGGCTTGTTGTGAGAGCTCTACTGGGGTGGCAGTCCAGGGATAGAACCACGCCATCCCTCCCTGGCGCCTCATGAGCGGCTGGGCACAGGGAGAGCAAATAGCAGCTCTGCCCATATCTGAGAGTCTCTGGTTCCGGCATACCTGGGCCGGATTGAAAAAAAAAAAAACTTGCTGCAGGGTGGGCGTGGATGATCCGGGCTGTGATAGGGCTGGTCTGCTGGGTGGAGTTGTGATGAGAAAAGAAGTCGGATGTGGAAAGCGGCGCCCTCATGGAGTTGGGGGTGGTGGTGGTCTGGCTTGTTGTGAGGCTCTGCTGGGGTGGCAGTCAGAACTAGAACCTGCCATGCCTCCTTGGCGCCTCATGAGCGGCTAGGCACAGGAGAGCAAGTAGTAGCTCTGCCCATGTCTGAGAGTCTCTGACTCTCTAAATAATCTTTATTTTTTAATTGAATCACTGTAAGTAAACCATTACAGAGCTCTTCATGGTTAGGTTTCAATCATACAATGTTCCAGCACCCATCCCTTCACCATTCGCATTTCCCAACACCAGTTTCCCTAGTACCCCCCCATTACCGGTACTTCTCTCTCTCTCTCCTCTCTCTCTCTCTCTCTCTCTCTCTCTCTCTCTCTCTCTCTCTCTCTAGTTCTACTACTTTTGGGCCATTATGGTTTAATACAGATAATGAGAAGCTATCATGTATATCCCTTTACCTACTTTCAGTGCTCGAGTTCTTATCCAGAGTGATCATTTTCAACTACCATTGTCAGACTGTCCCTTCTCTATCTTAACTACCCTCCGTCAACTACCATTGTCAGACTGTTCCTTCTCTATCTTAACTACCCTCGTCAACTACCATTGTCAGACTGTCCTTCTCTATCTTACCTACCCTCCATCCCCCCACACTGGTGGTAGATTTCAACCATTGGCCATGAAATAGGTCTGAGGTAAGCTTTGGATGCGCATTTGAAGATTTGTGTATGTCCAGTTTTCAGTAGTTTTTCATTTTCAGTGAACTCCTGTCTTCTCTTCCAGACTCACTCGAGTCAGTTTTTTCAGGGGCCATCAATTCCATCAGCCTCCTGCCCTTTAGACCTTAGACTCAGCCTTGCAGAGTCTAAGGTTGTGCAGGGGGCAGGAAGCACTCAGCTCTGCACCAAGCATTGTGCTGCTATCACATGGTAAACGCTCAGGGGAAAACACTTCAGGGGGCCCTGAAGGCAGATTTACTTGTTCACCACCCTCTGAGTCCTGAGGCATGAAAACAGAGGGGGGGCTAGGTGCAAAGAAAACAGGGTCACGGGCTGGAGGTAGGTGTAGGGAATTTGCCATGCACACGGCCAACCCAGGTTTGATCCCGGCATCTATATGGCCCCCAGGCATTGCCAAGAGTAATTCCTGAGTGCAAAGCTAGGGTAACCACTAAGCATGGCGGGGTGTGACCGAAAACAAAAAAAAACAGCGTCATGTCAGCTAACTCGAGTGCTCAGAAAGGGCTTAGAGAAACTATGCTGGAGCATCAGAGTGGCTCAGTCCTGCAGGTGATATAGGAGTCCCGATGGGAAGAGTATAACACGGAGCTTTTCCCCATGGCTCAGTTTATCCTGGCTCTCCTTTTTTTTTTTTTTTGGGTCACACCCCGGCAATGCTCAGGGGTTACTCCTGGCTCTGCACTCAAGGAATTACTCCTGAGAGTGCTCGGGGACCATATGGGATGCCGGGGATCAAACCCGGTTGGCTGCATGCTAGGCAACGCCCTACCGCTGGACTATCGCTCGCCCCAGTCCTGGTTCTCCCTTAACCCCTATGGGTACATGCTGTAGGAAGGTCTGAGGAATCGCTCTATGGATGCAGCCTTTTACAATGCAGCAGCTCCACTAACTTTTGGAACCTGATGGAATCGAGGTCCTCAAATGCGATGCAGATTTGTTGTGTGAAGAGAGGGGTTACAGGCAGAGTTGACAAAGAGACCTGATTACATATCTTTCCTCTTTCAGAGCTCTTGAGTGAACCCTCAAGTTTACAGACACTCGGCCCTTTTTATATGCAGATTTGTATTTGTTTCTGACTTAGCCTTTTCTTGCTGTTCATGAGGTTCTTTTCCTGAACTTTGAAATTCACATTTTGTGTTTTTGTGACTTATATCCCTTCTATAATTATCATTACTTAATATTTGTGTCAGTGTGAGGAAGGTATATAACAGAGTCCCTGGAAGGTTCTTGAATTCTGTCAGACCTTTGAGCCCAGCGTGTTCAAGTGGAGTTGAACTATTTGCTTATGAAGAGAACATTTACATATCTATGCTTAGGAGTACAAAACTCTGGAATCTTTATCTGAAAAGACATTACTTCATATTGTGAAGTAGTCATTGTGCTGTCTTTGCCAAGACTTTTAATAGTTTGAGTTATCAATTTTTTCTCTCTGTGATATAAAAAGTAAGAATATGATTATCTTTTTCTTTACCCTAGAGTTAGTGATGGATAAGCTCAAATGGTTTTATTTTTTATTTTATTCTATTGGCATTGGATAGCTGTGAGTACATGAAGTCAGTTAAAAAGATGAGCCTCAGGCGGAGAGATAGCACAGTGGGTAGGGCCTAGTCTTGTGTTGCGACTGCCCAGGTTCAATCCCCAGCATCATATGTGGTCCCCAGGGGTACCGCCAGGAGGTAATTTATTAGCTAGAGCCAAGACTAACCCCTGAGATTGCCAAGTGTGGCCCCAAAACAAAATTCTTTAATAATGTAAAATATGAACATCACTAGACTATTCAATGTCCTATGCACATACTAATGTAAAATTCAAATAGAAGCTATTGAAAATGGGACATTTAAGAGACTTACATTGGTGATACTTGAACATTAAAAGGAAGCATTTTAATGATTGGAATTATTTTCCCAAATCCTTTATTTAGGGTGTTCCAGTGATGGCAATAAGAAACAAAATGATGTCGGAAGGGACTAGATCCAGACCTTCTTGAGTAAGTAATTCTTCCAGTGTAAGGACATCATTGCGCCAATGTTGAGTTTATCAGTCATAAAAACAATTTTGCATCAGTGTCACTCTAACGAGTCGGGTGCTTGCATTGTACTCCTCTGACTTGGGTTCAATTCCTACATCACATGTTGTCCCTCAAGCACAGAGCCATGAGTCAGCCCTGAGCACCATCACACTTGGCCTAAAACTAAGAAATTTTCAAGCTGTATATTTTTCCCCTCTGTGACATTTTGTGACTGGAGAAATGTCGGAGAAACCAGGGTCCCCGACAGTGCCGGGAAGCGAGTTCCTTTCTGCCTCCGGAGCCGACAGGGAATGGATGAAGACTCAGGAATCCGATGCAGTTTTAAAGGGCTTTACTTATCACAGGTTCAGGCATACAAGTCAGCAATAGAAAAAAACCTTGGATTCCCAGCTAGAACCCCAGCCACATATTGGCCAAGATGGCAGCCACCATGTGTAAAGGCCCTGAAAAGAGGGAGACAAAGACAAGACTCCCAAAGAGAGTGCAAGGCTCACAAAAGAGAGAGCCCAAAAGAGAGAGAGAGAGAGAGAGAGAGAGAGAGAGAGAGAGAGAGGAAGCAGGCTGGTTTTAGACCCTGCAGCTCAGACCTCCCACTATTATGGGAAGCAGGAAGGGTCAAATGCCCTTAGGTAATTTCTCCCAGCACCTCACCTAGGCCCTATTATATGCTAATGTTTTGAGCCAAGATCTGCCTGGAAATGCCTTATAGGGTAGAGAAGGGGTTTTCTGAGATGGCATGTCTCTGTACCAAAGACTAATACTAATGCCAGTTAAATATTTCTCCAAGCCTTCACGAGAGTCTTGTCTACTTCACGGTAGTTTTGTATTTTAGTTGCCTTTGAGTTATCAGGGGAGCCATGCTTGCTTGCTTGGAGGCAAACAGCATTTCTCTCTGGTCTAATTACTTAGAGATCCAACGTGGTCAGGCAAATATGCTGGTAAGATCTAGCTAGTCCCACAATGATTGTGGTAGCATGAGAGGAATATTTATACCAGCCAGTATAGAATACATGGTCAGATAAAATGCCACATTTAGACTACCCCTATCTACAAAGTGAGACCTGCAGGAGGCAATCCAGGGCAGATGCAGAGGTTCCTAGAGGAGTCGGCAACAGAGAAGTCATCTTTATTATGTCTATAATACTAAATAAAAAATGGGACAGTCTCTCTTTTGCTACTCAGTTGCATGTTCTAGAAGTCCGGGAGATCAGTGGTACATCGAGAGCTTCCACAGAGATGGAATTTGGTGGTAGCCTTGTTGAATGTCAGTAGAGTAATCAGAAGAAACCATCTCTTTCTTTCCATGCTACCTTTTTTCTTTTTATTTCTCTTTCCCAAAGTCACCCACCAGTTCTTTTCTTATTTATTTAAGACCTAAATGTGTAGGAAATTTATACTATTGTATTCTAAGCTGAGCCAGATGGAGCAATAAATTGAGTAAGTAATGAAATTAGATATCAGTTTGAGTTCTGTGTAGAGTTTTTTTTTTTTTTTTTTTGAGAATTGCAGAAAAAACTGTTGCATAGAAATATGACAAGAATGTGTTCCACCCAAGCCAGTCTAGCTACATAGCTCATCCTGGATAAAATGTATCTTGAATTACTCAGAACTCCTGTTTTGCAAGTATCGAGATGCTTGTAAAGAATCTGTGTGGAGTATTAGTCTGACTTTGATGTGTTGAGCCATGTTATCCCGGCATCTGTGCCGGCGTGCGTGCTATACCAACAGTGTGCTTTGGAATTTTTCTTGGCACCTAACCCTTCAGGAAAATGTGTGTTTTTGAGAGGTGACACACCATGAAATAGCCTTTAGTCATATTTTTATCTCACAAAATAGGAAATTTGAGAATTTGTTTTTCTTAATTCTACAAGAATTCATTTCCAACTTATATCTACTTTTAGTACATAGCTAAGTAGCCTGTAGTTTCGAACCAGCATGAATCAGTTGGCGGAACTGGAAGCAGCTCCAGGACATTTGATACTTGTTTTGAAAATAATTTCTGACATACGCTTTAAAAAGCAGGGCCAGAGTAATAGTTCAGCAGGTAGGGCGTTTGTCTTGCACGCGGCCGACCCGTGTTCAATCCCGGCATCCCATATGGTCCTCTAAGCACTGCCAAGAGTAATTTCTGAGTGCAGAGCAGGAGTAACCCCTAAGCATCACTGGGTGTGACCCAAAATGCAAAAATTAAAGAAATAAAGAAATACATACACACATACATAAAAAAGCTGATAAATTATGGCATATATTTTAATGTGAATTGAGAATATGGGCCCAATACATTTTGGCACTTATTAAAATATGTGCCAGCTTTCACAGCCGGGCTTTTCCTGACAGTCCCCACTTTGGGTATCTAAGCGGCTTTGTCAAGGGAAGAGCCTTGGGTTTGTGATGGTCTCTCCCAACTTGACTTTGTCTTACAGTTTCTCCTTTTCTGAGGGGTCCACCTTTTCTTCTCTGCGTGGTGCCTCATTTTCTTCAAGTTCAAACAGCTTGGTATTTGCCACTCAAAAGGATCTGGCTTTCTGGCCTTCTTGAGGTCGGTGACTAGGCCTTTCTTCAAATCGTATCTTATCTTTATATATGCAGAGAGGAGAACACTCAGATCTAGGGGGCCCCCCTCTGCTTCCAGTGCCTGCAGCCTTCCCGCCTAGAGATTCTCCCCTCTGAACTCATTAAGAGACTCTCATTTTTAATCTCTCTCATAGCCCACATTTCTCCACGCCCACTCGTTCAAGCCCTCACTTCTCTGACCTGAATGATCTTGACAGTTCCTGACCGGTTTCTCTCTTCTTGGTCTGTGTCTGGGACGGCTGAGTGGACTTTCCCCTGCTTTACTCTCGCTTCAGAATCGAGGCTCGAACTGCTGCCGCGATGCCCTGCATGTCAGAATGACACTTGCAAAGCTTTCTCATCCACACCCACTTTCGGGCCTCTCTTCCGGCATCTCTTGCCCCTGGCTTGTCTACCGTCCAGCTCCTGCGGCTCTAGCCAAACCACTTGCCGTTCTCCTGATGCATCACTTTCCCATTCCTGTTTCCTCTGCTCTCCTTCCTTCTTTATTGGAAGGGCTCATTTCTTACTCCTCAACACTCCCTTGGGGTATTTACAATCTTAAAGTTAAGTCCTGGATGACTACAAAAGGAAACCCTACACTGCAGTGCTTTCTGATTATATCCCACTTAGCAAGTGTGAGGTTATGTCACTGTCTGTAAATGTTGAGGAAGCATTCCAAATTTTAGATAACAATTCTAGTAACAGTGAACATTACAGAAAAGCTGTTCCTCACCCACAGCTTAGAGCCTGGAGTCTGACCCATTCACTCATGCACACATGCCATGATCCCAAGGTGTACTAGGTGGAATAGAGGCGACTAGCAATCTAACACCTTATTAGTACTATAAGACATCTCCAGCACTTGTAACTGTATACGCCAGGTGGAATTAACAGGGAGTTCTCAGTGCAGGAATTCAGACCCGATGGGAATGGTAGTTATGTAGAAGTTAATGAGCCTTGTGTTGGAGAGCAGAAGAAGAAATTGTACCGCCCACGGAAATGGTTATGTTTTTATTTAGAATCTCAGGTCACTATCACTATCACTATCTTCCCGTTCATTATCTGTTTTGCTCGAGCGGGCACCAGTAATAGCTCCATATGTTCTGGCTCATGCTAGTAGAGCCCAAGGGCATCTGCTTGCTCCAGGAACATAAAGAGCCTCAGACAATTATATTAGGTCATGGGAATGTTACTGGTATTTGGCATATCAAATACGACACGGGCAGCTTGCCAGGCTTGCCGTGTGGGTGGCATACTCTTGTAGTCACCTCTAAATACAGCATTTATTGATGAACCACGCCGCGCAAGCGGCCGTGAACCAGGCTATGATAGGCTCATCTGCTGCTGGGTGGAGGTCTGACGAGAGGGAAGTCCGATGTGGAAGATGGCGGCCCTCATGGAGTGGGGGTTGTCTGGCTTGTTGTGAGGCCCTGCTGGGGTGGTGGGCCAGGGCTAGAACCCGCCATACCTCCCAGGCACCTCGTGAGCGGCTGGGCACAGGGAGAGAAGTAGCAGCTCTGCCCCATGTCTGTAAGTCTCTGGATCAGCATACCTGGGCCGGATTGAAAAAAAAAAACTGCTGCAGGGTGGGCGTCGATGATCCGGGCTGTGATAGGCTCGTCTGCTGCTGGGTGGAGTTGTGACTAGAGGGAAGTCCGGATGTGGAAGATGGCGGTCCTCATGGAGTGGGGGACCATCTGGCTTGTTGTGAGGTCCTGCTGGGGTGGCGGGCCAGGGGCTAGAACCCGCCATCCCCTCCCGGGCGCCTCATGAGCAGTAGAATCTGAGGTAAATAGGAAAACTCAGCCAAGTGTTCTCAGTAAAGATGCACTCTTGTTTAAGAAGTAAGACAGGCTCATGTGATGAGAAGACGTAGATCCCTGCACTAAATCCAGAACAAAATTGAGGTTGATGAAGAGTGAAATTCTGATCTTACGATGATAAACACAGTTATTGGATTGGCTTGTGTGTCTAGAAATTTGGAAGCTAAAACTACAATTTTCAATGAAAACTGCTTTGATAAGGGAGGAGAGCCGGGCTGTCTTTCCAAAAATGACTGTCACTGCATTTTAGGGAGTTGGGAGTCTGAAATGGAAGGAAATAACTGGTAATTATCAAATAAATGATACGTTAGCTGCTTCCTGAGTGTTTATTTTTTTAAATCAGAGGTTTTGAAATTTTTTACAATTCTTGCTTAATTGTTAGTCTTATAATTTATCTTGTAAATAAATTGACAATGGCACTAAAATGAAAGTTGTGTAAAGAGTGCCACTGTAGCTATCGTATACTCAGAAGACATGGGGAGGGGCGGCGGACCCTCCCAAGTGGTGCTCAGGGGGTTCTGGTCCCTCGGATTCTGGGTCACTCTGGCCATAGTTGAAAGCAAGTGCCTAAGGATGTGGCACTAAATGGACTGTGTGGCTCCTGGGATCACCCAAGCCGCAGCTGGCAGTGCTCAGGGTCCCATACACCAGGGATCGGGGTGGGGTCAGCCACATATAGGCATGTGCCTTAACTTCTACTATCTCTTTGGTCCCTAAAGAGAAGAGTTTAGGGAAAGAAAATGGAAGATTTAAGGTTAATCTGTTTTTCCTTCACAAAATGCAGAGCAAGTAAATTGTGTCTTAGAATTTCTGTCCATTATCACTTGGATCTTACTGTAAGAAAAGTTTCTCCCTTAGACTCTGGACTTACCCCTCACGAAGGAAATTCATGATTGTACAGGCTCAGGCTCAGACTTCAGAGATGTGACTTGCTCAGGTTCACATCTTGCTGTTTGTGCCTGGACTAACGACCCTAATCTCTCTGGATCTCGGCTTCCTGATTCACACACTGGGAAAAAAAAAAGAGTAGATGCTTCCTAAAGGTGTTCAGAGACAGAGAATAATAGGAGCATTTAGCACAACTCTGGACAAGTAATAAATGTTCTAAAGGTTGGTTGTGATTTAGAAAAATTTTAATGGAGGAATGTGTAATAAGTTCTTAAGTATTAGACTTACTAGGCTTTTGGATCATAACATGTTTATGATCTTGTACTTGTCAATATATTCTGCATTCCACAAAGTCCTTTTGACATGCACAGAGTAGTTCTCCTTGTTTGAATTATATTGTCTTAAATGAAAACCAGTATTTCAAACATTGTAGAAAAGAACAGATCTCCTGAAAAATAGAATCAGACTGGTCACACATCTGAGTGGCTGTTTGAAGCATATTGATTTGGCTGAGGAAAGCATAGGATTGAATCCAAGTCACTGTGCAGGCTTTGAACAGATCCAGCTCAACTGGCGTCTGTCCTGGAGATATCTACTCCAGATAGTTATACCTCCTTCCAAGGCCAGAAATGACCACTCTCACGGTTGCCAGAAATAAAAGTAGCTATCTCAGCATATTTATCACAGTCAAGAGGGGATTTATTATTGGTATTAACCAGAAAAATACTGGGAAACTTTGTTGATTTATATTCAAGAAATCTTCACCTGATTTTCCTGCCCACCGCGGGATTCCTTGTCTGCCAGTGATCTTTATCTGCTTCTGCTACACAACAATGCAGTGAAGTAATGGTTTGGTCTTGGCTGGTTGAGCATAAAATAGACCTCAATTCCCCAGCTGGACAATTCCAAGAACAGGTTTTATTGATTCTTTACTTGCTGAATTGGATTCCCGCTCTGCATTTGCCAGTCCTCAACCACTGGGTTCCCTGGAGAGAGGTTGGTTCAAGAGAGGCCACATAACTTAGAAAGTGCATATTAGAGGGGAAAAGGCAGTGTCAGAAGTGAACAAAATTGTGATTGGAGTTCTGGATTATAAGAATGAGAAGTCATAAACTGACAAAGCAGTGGTTACTATTAAAAGGTATTTTTACCTGTGTCACAAGCAGCAATCAACACTTGCCGCCAGCTTGTGGCTACGCAAGCTAGAAATGGAAGGGACAGTAAACCCCCTAGAGCAACGGTTAAGTCTGTCTTACCTAGGGTTGCTGTTACCATTTACTCTTTGTGCTATTAGTCACTCATTAATTTCCCTGCCAGCAGGAATCTACTTCCTACAAAGGACAGGATCTGTCTTGATGGACATTCAGAGAATAGGCCTAGTGCGAATAGTGTCGGTGAATGTTACGCTGCAGTTGTGCTCACCAGTCATTACAGATGTCACCATAGTTTCTTCAAGTATTGAACACCCCAAGATCTTTTTTAAGCATCTCAGTTCACTGCAGCACTATACACAATAGCTAGAATCTGGAAACAACTTGAGTTCCTGAGAACAGATGACTGGATAAAGAAACTGTGGTACATCTACACAATGGAATACTACGCAGCTCTTAGAAAAAAATGAAATCATGAAATGGATGGCATGAAGAGTATCATGCTGAGTGACATGAGTCAGAAGGAGGACAGATAAAGAATGGCTACATTCATTTGTGGGATATAAAAAAATTATGAGGCTAATATCCAAGGCTAGTTAAAACAGGGGTCCAGTCAAGGGTTGGAATCTACTACTAGTGTGTGTGGGACAAAGGCTAGGTAAGATAGAGAAGGGGTCAGTTTGCCAATAATAGTTAGAAATGGTAATGCTAAACTAGAACTGAGTATTGAAAGTAAAGGGATATGCATGATAACCCCTCAGCTATGAATTGCAAACCACAATGTGCAAAAGAAGAGAGAGAGAGAGAGAGAGAGAGAGAGAGAGAGAGAGAGAAGAAAAGTGCCATAAGGCAGGTGGGGTGGGTGGGAGAAGGAAACTGGGACATTGGTGGTGGGAAGTGTGCACTGTGGAGGGATGAGTGAAGCAACATTGCATGACTGAAACCTAATCATGAACAGCTTTGTAATGTTTGTATCTCATGGTGATATAATAAAATTTAATAGTATGAGATTAATATCCTAGGCCAGGGCAAACAGGCCAGAGGATGTATCAATGGTTGGAATCTACCATATGTGTGTGCAGGGTGGAAGGTTGATAAGACAGAGAAGGGACCAGTTTGCCGATAATAGCTGGAAATAGTAACGCTAGACTAGAACTGAGTTTTGAAAGTAGGTCAAGTAATATACATGATAACCCTTCAGTGTCCATATTGCAAACCACAGTGCACATAAGGAGAGAGAGAGAGAGAGAGAGAGAGAGAGAGAGAGAGAGAGAGAGAGTACTCTCCATACTGGCAGGTTGGGGATAGGGGAGGAAAACGGGGCACACTGGTGTTGAGAAATGTGCTCTGGTAGAGATGGGTGTTGGAACACTGTGTGACTGAAACCCAATCATGAGCAACTTCGTAATGAGACCAGTACATTAAATCATGTGATTTAATTTTAAAAAATCTAATACACAAATATTAATCATGAAGAGGCATTAAACCAAAGTTACTTGTATTTTAGAATGTTCCAGGACCAGGATCGTAGAAACCAACTCAAACTTGCTTAAACAAAAAAAGAATGTTATTCAAGGTCAGAGAGGTAATACAGCAGTTACGGTGCTTACCTTGCATTTGGCCTGACCTAGCTTTGGTTCCCAGCATGGTGTCCCAGCCACCTCCCAGGTATGATCCCTGAGCACTTCCAGGTATGACCCAAAAATAAAAGAGAGAGAGAGAAACACTTAAAAGATAAATAGATATCACAGGGTCAGTTGAATGAGAACATTTCTGATCAAAATATAAAATGCCACGGGCCAGAGCGATAGCTCAGCGGTAGGGCGTTTGCCTTGCGTGGCCAGCTCCGATCTCTGGCATCCCATATGGTCCCCAGAGCACCGCCAGGAGTGATTTCTGAGTGCAGAGCCAGGGAATAACCCCTGAGCATTGCCAGGTGTGACCCAAAAGGCAATAAATAAATAAATATAAATATATATATATGTATATATATGTATATATATATAATATGCCAGGTTTCTATTTTTTGTATGACTGAATATCTACTCTAGAAGTGTTGGTATTCTCATCATTACTGTTAGTAATGTTTAAGACTATACTTATAAAATGTTTTAATATATATTACCACATTTGACTATGGTTTTGTGAAGTGTTTCATTCTTTCTTTCCCTTCTTTTCTTTTATGGTTTTTGGGCCATACCCAGCAAGCAGTGCTCAGGATTACTCCGGACTCTGTGCTCAGGGATCACTCCTGGTGGTGCTCAGGGGACTGTCTGCAGTGTCATGGATCAAATTGGGGTCGGCAGCAGGCAAAGCCAGTATCAACTAAAAACTACATGAAGTTAAAATACCACATGGCGCTATTGTGGATTATTCTCAGAAGGGCTTTAGGCAGTGGCCTAAAGGAACGAGCAAAAATATTACAAGAGTCCTAAACTGAGATACTTAAAAAGATCTCGGGTATATATGAAGAAATCTAAGCTTATTCCCTGAACTGTCCCTTCAGCCCAAAGTTTCTATTTTTTTTATGTCTAAAGAGAATTAGTGCATGTTTTTACTTTCGTTCTCACAGAACTTCCAATTCAAAGTAGCCTTTTTTTAAGGAATCAGGACCATTAGTACCTAGTGTCATAAAGAATATGAAAAAATTAGAATCCTGTGCATTGTTGGTAGAGATGTACAACATTATAACTGCTATGAAAAAAATAGTATGGCAAATCATTAAAATAAACCAGCATAGGGGGCCAGAGCGATAGCCCAGCGGGTAGGGCGTTTGCCTTGCATGCTGCCGGCCTGGGTTTGATCCCCGCATCCCATATGGTCCCCTGAGCACCGCGGGAGTAATTCCTGAGTGCAGATCCAGGAGAAACCCCTCTACATTGCCGGGTGTGACCCAAAAAAAAACAAACAAAAAAAAAAAAAAAAACAGCATAGTATTGCCATAGATCCAGCATTTACACTCTGGGTAGTATATACGCCCAAAGAAGTAGCAGTCAAGACTGAAGTAGAGGGGCCGGAGCGATAGCCCAGCAGTAGGGCGTTTGCCTTGCACGCGGCTGGCTCATGCCGGCCGGGTTCGATCCCCGCATCCCATATGGTCCCCGAGCACCGCCAGGAGTAATTCCTGAGTACAGAGCCAGGAGAAACCCCTGAGCATTGCCGGGTGTGGCCCAAAAAGCAAAAAAAAAAAAAAGACTGAAGTAGAGCATCGTGTCTTTGTTCATGGCAGCGTTATTCACACAGCCCAAGCGTCTAGGTAAAATGGTAAATAAATGCAGTTTCTTGCACTTGAAGTGGAACATGCAAGCGTGAACGAAGGGAAGGGACTCTTATACCACATGCATGTGAAAGAACCGTGAGGACATTCTGATAAAGACAGTCCCGAAAGAAACATTTTCCTACTCCACTCACAGGAGGCCCAGGGAGTAGTCGAATCATACCAGGAGCAAAGGGACTGTTGCCAGGAGCTGAAAGCAGAGGGAACCAGGAGGCTGGTTTTTGGACCAGGCCAGAGTTTCATTCCTGCAAGATAAAGAAGATTGTGGAGATGGATGCTGGTCACGTAATCTATTCAGGACGATGGAGTTGTGCATTTAACAATGGTGACAGTGGTCAGTCTTGTCACATGTGCTCTATCACAATAATAATAGCAGTGATGATGATGCTGATGATGATGATGATGATGATGATAAAGGTAGAATATGCTTCTATACCTACACATCTATCTCTTCTACTTCTGGTATAGAGAAAGAATGACATGAGGGAGGATATGTAGAAAACCGGACCCTCATACACTGAGAGTGAGGATGCAAAATGGGGTGCCCTCTGCAGGGTGCCCTTTGTGGAAGCACTTGGCACATCCTCAAGAATTTAAAGAGGATGTTAGATGGAGGCATGGTTGAGTGCTATTACGTAAGAGGGTGGAAACCATATGTTTGAGCGAAAACAGGCAAGGAGTGTTTACAGCAGCATTGTTTACAGTGCCCCCCCATGGTAATATGCTCTGCATTCATCGGCTGGTCAGCTGGTGAGGGGATGACCAGCCGGGGCATCCATACCCAGACAGTATTCACTGCACAAAGAAATGAGTGCAGAGTCGGCCAGTGCTACAGCATAGATGGGCCTTGGAAATATTTACACTGAGTGAAAGGAGCTCGTCATGAACAAGGGCTTGAAAATCCTGTGATTGTGCTGAAATGAAGAGGGCAAATCCACAAGTTTGAAAGTATAGGCCAGTGATTGCCAGGGCCCAGGTATAGGGAAAGTATCTGCTAACGTATCTGCTAATGCGCTGGCTTTACATGGGCGTGGAAGGTAGGTTACTGCTGTGCCGATGGGCACAGGTTAACAAACCACCCGTGATATATTGGCCGATGGTTGGTTGTTGTTTTGGGGGGAGGGTGCAGGGGAGGGTTGGGATGAAAATGTCCTGGAATTAGTGGTAATGTTTTAATGCCTCTGAAGCACTAATGACCACTCATTTGTACATTTTAAAAGTGTTGCGTATATGGGGCTGGAGTGCTGGTACATTGGCTGGGACGTTGGCCTTAAGCGTGTCTGACCTGGGCTTGATCCTCAGGATCCCATTGTGATCCTCTGAGCATCACCAGAAGTGATCCCTGAGCACAAATCCATGAGCTGCTGGACATGGCCCCCAAAACCAAAAAAGTTAGGAGAAATGAGTTATGGCCTGTGAATTATATCATAATTATAAAAACTATAGCAGAATCCCAAGCTTTGTCCTAATTCCAGAGAAAACTTATATTTCTTGTTTGTTTTTGCTTTTTGGGTCATTCCCGCAATGCCCAGGGGTTACTCCTGGCTCTTTGCTGAGGAATTACTCCTGATGATGCTCAGGGGACTATATGGGATGCCAGGGATCGAACCCAGGTCGGCCACATGCAAGGCAAACACCCTACCTGCTGGACTATCTCTCCGGCCCCTCTTGTAACTTTTGACCTTCGCCTCTTGCTGCTCCTCCCAAATGGTCTCATTCCATCATTGTTGCTCTCGGTGTCCCTTACACTCCAGCTACAAAGTGAAACCAAGTTCCCGGTGCAGCGTGTTACCCGCCCCCACCTTTGCTCTGTGGAGCCGGGGTTTCAACCCAGGGCCCGCGAACACGTGAGGCCCGTGCTGTCATGCTGTCAGATCCCAGCCTCACCATCCCACCCCTCTCTGAGTGTCAGCCCCGCTGACTCCTCACTTTTCTGTTTGTGGCAGAACCCTGCTCCGGGCCCCAACCTTCACAGACATCTCTCTCCCTCTCTGCCAGCCCTTGCAAAGACTCTTTTCTCACCCAAACACGGTCAGATTTTTTTTGTGTCCGTCATATGGTGTGGTGATTATAGTTGCCTTCTACCTCACTCCCTGATGGAGCAACTTCTTTCTGGAAGAGCCTATTTGCTATTCATCTGTGGGTCTCCAACACCGTAGGCTTCCTGGCAAGTAGCATGCACGGGATAATGGTGAAAGTTTTACAATTGTTGGTGGCTGATGAAAATAATAATGAATATTTCAGTACACTTCGTGTCAGGTAAAACTTTGCATTTAATAACTCATTGTGATCATCACAGTATTTAGTACAGCAGTTAAGTAGAGTTCAAGTTCCTTGAACTCCTCTGAATTCATGTTCCTTGAATTTCGCCGAGTTCAAGTTCCTTGAACTCCTCCAAGTTCAAGGAAGCACCAGGATTGGAATTTGAATCCCTGAGTCTATGGTTTCAATCGCTATTAGACATTTTTATCAAAACATAGTTACATGCATTCAGTTAATTTTTTTAATTTCTGTACCTTTAAGCCTATGCTGCTTTAAACCCTTGAGTAGCATTTATTTCAGGGAAGTTGTGTGCATTGTTTTATTTGTTTGGGTTGCCATAGATACTAATATAATTTTGATGTGCTAGTCAAATAATTCCCTCTGGTAATTTTTACGCTGTTAACAAAGTGAGAACAGAGAGAAATCAGCTATACGGCAAAGGGAACTGTGCCGAATAGCCATGCCCGCCACTTCCAGAGTTCTTGCTTCTATGGAGAGTGATGAAGACCATGGTCCCATGGTGGTAGTTACAGCAAATGGCGCGTCAGTCATAAAAATGCGATGAGCAGCTTCAAATCTCCGCTGCATCTGCCTCATTGGCATTGCCCAAAGTTGTATATAGCAGAGCAAGTATACAACTGTTTGACAGCAGGGAACAGTGCCAGCATTTGTTTTGTTTCTGCCTTTCAGCATACCAAATATTGTATTAAAAATCTAGGCCAAAGCATAAACCAAAACTCAAATGCAGTTTTTAATAACAAAAAGTTAATATGGACTATATGGTTTTTAAATGTTAGGAATTAACTATTGCTGCAGATGAAACAAAAGCTGTTGGTGCTCTAAATCTTTAATAAGAACAGAATGTTTGGGGCCAGAATGATAATAAGGACAGAAGGACAGAAGTGCTGCCTGAGTGCAGAGCCAGGAGCACACCGGTGTGGTCCCAAAAAGAAAACAAGACCAAAAAATGATCTTGAATGAGCCTGAGAAAAATGTGTGTTTCATGACTTTTTAATTATTAGATTTATTAATAATAGATAATAAATGCTTTATTCAGAGGTGACTACAAGAGTATGCCACCTGCGCGGCAAGCCTGGCAAGCTGCTCGTGTAGTATTTGATATGCCAAATACCAGTAACATTTATATTAGGTCATTCCCGTGACCTATATAATGGGTTGAGGCTCTTTATGTTCCTAGAGCAGGTGGATGCCTTTGGGTTCTACTAGCATGAGACAGGACATATGGAGATATTACTGGTGCCCGCTCTAGCAAATAGATGATTAACGGGAAGATAGTGATAGTGATAGTGAATTATTAGATGTGGCTCCGTGGGTTGAGCATGCGCCACGCATGTGGAAGCCCTGGGCTCCATCCCCAGCACCACATTGTCCCTGGGCACTAATGGGAGTAACTGCCAGGTATCAAGCTGGACATCGCCTCCAGCACAAAGCAACAAGCATGCACAGAACACCAAAGAGATCGCAGTTGTATTTTTTTTCTCTTAGATTCCCACAAATAGACTTGACTTGTTTTATTTACTTTTTAGTAGGAATGAGTAGAGCTCAGTGAGAGTGTTGCCACATTGATGAAACGAGTCTCTAACCTGGCGAGCCTATCTAGTCGACAGTTTTAATGGCACCGTTAAAATTTCATTTTGCTTTATTGCAGCACATCCACACAAAGTTGGAGCTTAACCATTCATGGCTAAGGAATCTTAGAGGCACTATTTTTATAACCGTCGGGCATTTTATATTCATTCTCTGAAAAGAAAAACATAAGTGAAAATATTCCACAAACGTAAAAATCCTTTGCTTGGACACACTCCTTCCCTACCAAATTTCCATATTGTCTGTTTCTTCATGGCCATTCTTGAATTCCCTGCATTCTTACATTTCCAGGAAGCTATTCCCTTCACTTTCCGTTTCTGGTTTTCCTTTCACTGGCCCCCCACGGATACTGGGAGGCTCTGGGGATTCGCCCCTGGTCATGGCGCCTCTCCAGAGACGCCACATCTCTGTGTCTCGTGGAATCTCTGTGATGGCGTGAAGCTGAAAGCCCTGAAGTAGCACATTCTGAAGGCTGGTGGGGAAAGAGAGCCGTGCCCTCCACGGGACCACGCTGGGCAAGAAACAGGAGACTGAGCCACACACCTCCTGCTTCCTAGCCATGTTATTCAGTGAGGAACGTCCTTTGTAATTAGTGCTTTATATTTTTTAATTGGAAAAGCCCTCATTTGTTTTCTGTTTCCCTTTTTAGGACACCGGATGCCCCCGTACCCAATGAAGAAGGTGAAAAAAACACAGAAGACAGTTCAGAGAGTGAATCTTCCTTCAGTGACTAAACTTAATTTTGACAAGAATCACACAGACGGCGGTTGTTATATACACCCTCTAAGAGTGAGCCCGAGATGGAACTTGCAATCACAGTAACAGCAAGTGACCATCTTACTACCACGTAGCGTCCTCTGCTAGGAAAAAATAAAATGTTTATAACCTCATGGTCTGTCTTATTGCTCAGTAAGGCAGTAAGTGCCACAGAGACGAAGATGAACATCCTGCAGTGAAGTCAGTGAGAACCCAGAGGCAAAGCTCTGAGGTTTAAGCACACCTGCCTCGCAAGCACCTGGTCTCAGGTTCGAATCCCCAGTGTACTACATATGTATCAGCGCAGGCCTCACTGCTCTTCTACTATTTCTAGCACCATGAGTGATTTACAGCTCTAACCTGGTGTGTGAAGCATCTCGGGAAAAAGGTGAGCACCCTGGTAAACAACCTGGCTAGGAATTGCAACCCCTGGTGAACACCAAAGCCCTGGTGAACACCTCTACTAGACATCTCGCTGCAGCAAGCACACAAGCAGGCGTCACCATGGCAGGAGTCCCAGGGGCCCAAGAAACAGTCAGTAGAGGAGGGAAGCATTTGCCTTGCACACTGTCACCCTAACTGACCTTGTTTTGGTGCCAACACAATATATGGCCCCCAGAGTACCTCCAAAAGTCACTTCTGAGCACCTTGGGCATGGCCCCAAAGTCCAGCCCCCTCACCTCCCATATGTAAAGGAGTCCAGACCTTAGCAAGCAGCACAGACAAAGTTTAAACACCGCACCCTGGGGGCTGGAGCGATAGTCCAGTGGGTAGGGCGTTTGCCTTGCGTGCAGCCGACCGGGTTCGATTCCCCAGCATCCCATATGGTCCCCGAAGCACCGCCAGGAGTAATTCCTGAGTGCAGAGCCAGGAGAAACTCCTGAGCATTGCCGGGTGTGACCAAAAAAGCAAAAATAAATAAATAAATAAAATAAAATAAACACTGCACCCTGACGTGTGTTCCCGGCAAGCACCACAGCCCAACACACACACCACCCCGAAGCATTGCTGTAGCAACAAGGCAAAGGGGTGGTGGGGGAACTGGGAAAGGAAATAGTTAAAAATTTTTAAGTGAAAATGTGAGTTCAGTGTTTAAGAACACTCAGTACTAATTATTTCATTTTTGTGAATGTTTAAGCATGAAAGTATGTAATACATATCATAAGAATTAAATTTGTTGGAACATCATGTGCCTGAAACTCAATCATAAATAACTTTGTAATTCGTAGTGATTCAATTAAAAAGAAAAAAGGGATTAAATGTGTTTTAAGGAAATACTGAACTTGAAATCGGTAACAATCAGAACCTTGTATTATGGACATTGGTCCATAATTATGTCTATTGGTAGCTACATTTAAGGCATCTCGCCTCTGCCATTAGGTTGTATCTGATTAAAGTCAAGTATTAGAGAAATTGAAGGTAATTTTACTGTGGGTTACAGTGAGCAAATTATCACTGACATGCTCATTGTAAAACAAAAGCTTTTGCACAAATGAAATGCTCTTCATCATAATTGTACACAGAAGTACCTATGCTTGCAGAGCTCATGGTGAGGGAAACTGAAGATAGACCTCGAGGAAAGTACTTGGGTGCAGACGAATCTGCTCTGAAGTGATGATCCCAGGAAGTGAGAGGGTAGGAAGAGCCCAAGGAGGAGGGGGAGGCGACAGGACTACTGCGGTGTCTCGGTGAGACCTGCAGTATGGAGAACTTAATGCCTACCACAATTATCACATCAAGGAGCTGTGACCATCACCCGGGCCCATCCTTTACTGGCCACTCCAGGAGCGCTCTATGCCTGCAAATCCAAGCAAGCTTTCTGGCACCGAGAAAGGACGAGGGACAGAATGGGGGCCCTGGGAGGAGCTGGCTAGCAACTATGGCTGACGGTAAAGGTGGGCATAAGACTGAGGTAGAGCAGACCAGGGCCTTGTTGTCTTCCCGTCTCTACCACTGTTGACGCCCCATTAACAAGATGATGTTGGCGCTGCGATTTGTTTCTTCCCATCGGTGACTTTATCCATAGTGCTCTGCTTGCTTGGTCACCAGGTTCTGAACAAAAACGTAATATAAAGTTTTGGCAACTAACCATTTCTTGGTGCAGTCTGTCCATTGTGACATCCAAGTTGCTACCGGTGGAACACACCAGCATCAGTGTTTATAATACAGTATTCTGTCACCATGTCTTCAAGGTGGGGCCAGACGTGGTTCCCTAACGACAACCCAGAAGGATTAGTGTGACAAACTACAGTTCCTGTTACTACAGCTGAGCCCAAGACCAAAGGTCACATCATCTTCCTCCACCCCCCATTTGAGATGACCCTTGGCCAAGAATAACGCGTCTGATTCAATTGCCAAGAATAACAGGCCTGATTCAGTGACCCAGAACTTCATCCCCTCAGGGGCCTTGGTGGCTTTGCCCTTTCTAGGCTATGGTTATCCCAACTTGTTTGATGTTTATACCAGGCATGAAAGCACCAAGATCGGTCCCGATGGATCCCCGACTAGGCACATATGCCCCATTGTGGTTTATGGTACTAATCCTCGCTCCTCATGTAAGCCAACATGCTATTCACATTGGGGTTCTTGTCCCACCGATAAGAGTGACCCAAGTAGCATTAGCTTAAGTTGTAGATTCCTTTTGTGCTCTCTGGTGAAAGGGGTGTGAACTTCCTCATCCTGAGTAGGAAACAGTGTAGCAAAGCTACACTTAGGAAATCAGTGTAGCACAGCTGAGGGTCCTAGGAATAGAAAGGATATTTCTCTTTTTTTTAATTTTTTATTTTTACAATTACAAAGATATACACTTAAAAAGTTCATATTTGGGTTTTGGTCATACAGTGTTCCAGCACCCATCCCGCCACCAGTGCCCATCTCCCACGACCAACGTCCCCAGTTCCTCCCCCTCCACCAGCCCTCCTCCATGGCAGGTTCTTTATTTCTTTCCCTTTCTCTCTAGAAAGGATATTTCTTTTTTTTTTTATTTTATTTATTTTTTAAAAAACATTTTATTATACCACCGTGAGATATACAATTACACGTTTGGAGGTTTCGGTCACACAGTGTTCCAGCACCCAGCCCTCCACCAGTGCCCATCACCCACCATCCATGTCCCCAATTTCCTCCCCCCTCCTATGTCCTGCCTAAATGGCAGGTTCTAGAAAAAGATATTTCTGAACCCTGGCCCCACTCCCCCTGAGCTTTCAGAATAGTGCCCTGAGCACTGCCAGGGATCATTCCTCAGCAAAGAGGAACAGCCCCTGAGCACTAGAGGGTATAGTCCAAAAAATTTTTTTTTTGGGTCACACATGGCGACGCTCAGAGGTTACTCCTGGCTCTGCGCTCAGGAATTACTCCTGGAGGTGCTCAGGGGACCATAAGGGATGCCGGGGATCGAACCCAGGCGGCCGCATGTAAGGCAAAGCCCTACCCGCTGTGCTATCGCTCCGCCACCCCCAAATTTTTTTTTTTAAATCTAATTCTCCTTCCTCTTGACTAGAGCCGTTACCGACTGGATCCCTCGGGATGTCAAACGATCACGTGGCCGCCCACCTACAAGATGGTCAGACTTCGGGCCGGGGCGATAGCCCAGCGGGTAGGGCGTTTGCCTTACCTGCGGCCGGCCTGAGCCGGCTCGGGTTCGATCCCCGGCATCCCATATGGTCCCCCGAGCACCGCCAGGAGTAATTCCTGAGTGCAGAGCCAGGAGTAACCCCTGAGCATTGCCGGGTGTGGCCCAAAAAAGCAAAAAAAAAAAAAAAAAAAAGATGGTCAGACTTCCTTGTCAAGACCCTGAAGGAACGGTTTGAGGCTCTTCATATTCCTAAATCAACCAGATGCCATTGGGCTACATTGGCACGTGATAGGGTCCAATGGAAATGTTACTGGCGCCCGCTCGAGCAAATGGATGAATAACGGGATTCAAGTGATCAAGTGATCAATTCTGCCTAGATGCCTGAGTGACTGCCTGCAGCCTTGCCCACTTGGCTCCCCCACCAGCTCCCACTAGTTTTGCTTTCAGGAATATAGTGACAGTGTGATTCTGGCCTTGGGCCCTGAGTATGACGGACATAGGGCACGTCAGTCGCCACCACAGATCTCTGCACACCAAAAGCCTCTTCTAGCTTGACTGTCTCTTTGTCCTCAAGGCTTGATTATCACTCCCTGTCTCCTGCCATTGCGTGCGCTGTGATTCCAACCTACGGAGCCCCATTCTCGGCCTCATGTTCTAGCATGATTGTGGTCCACAGAAAAACCTACCCTCGAGCTGCTCAAAGAGGGGAGCCCCCAGTCTTTGGCATTCCTTTTTTTTGTTTGGGGACACACTCAGCTGTACTCAGGGCTTACTCCTATCTCTAAGCTCAGGAATTGGAACCCTGAGAATGCCTGGTGGGGCTCAGGGACACATATGAAGTAAGAAGGGATCAAATTGGATTTGATCACACGCAAGGCAAGAACCTAAATTCCTATACTGTCTCTCTGGCCCAGGACAGTCTTTTTTTTTTTTTTTTTTTTTTTTTTTGCTTTTTGGGTCCCACCCGGCGATGCTCAGGGGTTACTCCTGGCTCTGCACTCAGGAATTACTCCTGGTGGTGCCGGGGACTATATGGAATGCCGGGGATCAAACCCGGCGCCAGCACAGGCCAGCCGTGTGCAAGGCAAATGCCCTACCCATTGGGCTATCGCTCCGGCCCCTGGCCCAGGACATTCTTAACTGACTTCATTTAAAAAGTATTCTCTGAGAGATGACTGGTTAGAGAAACAACATCTATACAATGGAATACTATGTGGCTGTGAGGGGAAAGCGAAGTCATGAAACTCACTTATAAATGGATAGACATAGAGTATCATGCTGAAATGACAGAGAGGGACAGAGTGGAATGATTGCACACATTTATGGGATGTAAAAATGCATAATATGACACTAATCCCCAAGGACAGTAGAAACAAGGGCCAGGAGGATTGGTCCATGCCTAGAAGCCTGCTTCAAGTGCTTGGGGAAAAAGCCAGTTGGGATAGAGAAGGGACCACTATGACAAAATACTTGTCAATGATCACTCGTGATAAGAACTGCGTGCTGAAGGTAGGTACAGGAACAAACATGATAACCTCTCAGTGTTCATGTTGCAAACTGTAATGCCCAGAAAGAGAGAGAGAGAGAGAGAGAGAGAGAGAGAGAGAGAGAGAGAGAGAGAGAGAGAGAGAGAGAAAGAAAGAAGGTGCCTGCCATAGAAACAGGTTGGGGGAGGGAAGGCATCAGAAGGGCAAAGGGGACAATGGTGGTGGGAAATGCACACCAGTGGAGGGGATGGGTGTTGGAACATTTGTATGACTGAAATTAGATCATCTTGTAACTATCTCACAGTGATTCAATAAAATATTTTAAAAGCTAAATAAAAATAAATTGCATTCTTTGGACTTATGCTACAAAAACAACTGGTCAATTATCTAGTTCTCCCACCTCGAACCACAGCCCCTCTTCCACGCCTTGTGGAGATGACCTTCTTGGCACAGGACAGCATTTTAACCAAGTTTTTTGGAACTTGTCCAAATAACCTGTTCACACCAACTCCATTTGTCCTTCCAGAATGTTTTGTTTGATTACTTGTTTGGGGGCCATACCAGTCTGTTCTCAAGGCTTAACCCTGGCTCAGGTATCACTCCTGCTGGTGCTTGGGGGTCCATGTGATTACCAGGGGTGGAAGCGGGTTTGACTGTACAAAGCCTTAATTTCTGTACTCCCAGCCCAAGAATGTGATCTTTTTCTCTTATTTTTTTTGAATTGAAACACAGTGAGATAGTTACAAAGCTGTTCTTGGTTAGATTTCAGTCATACAATGTTCCAGCACTGGTCTCTGGGACGTGACATTTTGTGTCACGAGAGCAGCCCTGGCAACAAGCTCCCCTTCTCTAGCTGGCCTGGGGTCAGCCTCTCTGCATCCTCCCGAAGGGCTGGGCCCTACACAGCCTCCCTCAGCCCTGCCAGCCCTGTCGATCAGCTCCTCACGTTCTGCCAATCTATAAGCTATTTCTTCCCAGGTAAAGGAGACATCTTCTCTCTCAACTGATTTAACTTTAGATCTTTTTTTTTCAAGCCAGGTTAGAGTGGGAGGGACAGGTTAGATCTTGCTCGCAGGCGTTATCACACAAGGCAACGACTGCAAGGAGCCCTTCACACAGACTCCAGGCAATGGACGAAGAGCTGCTCCGTCGACACAGGACGTTACTGCACAACATCAGTGCTGCAATTTGTGTTAATGAAGCACATTCAAGTGGTTCATGCCTATGACAAGAAAATCTGGATTTTGAGTCCAGAGATATAGTACAGCAGGTAGGGCGTTTGTTCAATGTGTCCGACCCATATTCAGTCAGTATGGTCCTTTGAGTCCCACAAGGAGTGATCCCTGCACACAGGCGTGCCCTCTCTGCTCCGCCCCCAAAAAATTAAAAAGAAAAAAACAACTAAACAAGGCAAACCTGATTTCAAACACATTCACCGCATTTCCTCTCTGAGTCTCAGCCCCTGTACCTTGTCAAGACTGACTTTAGCCAAGGGCACGAGCTGAGGCTGTGCCCTCCATGTCCTTAGCAGCGCTGCCACACTTAAGCTCAGTTCTGGCCTCATTTCACCAGGGGGACATTGTGGTTGAGGAGCTGCCTGGCTCTCTGGGGCAAGTAGTGGCTGAGGAGGTACCTGGCTTTCTGTATATTGTCAGAGGGAACTTTAGACTCTCCGTTTGCCCTAAGCGGATGCTAGTGGTTCTGGCTGGTGCTTCGTTACTTTTCTTTTATGAAGGTTTCCCATTTTTTAAATGAAGTAGCCCCAGAGTCAGAGCGATAGTACAGTAGCCTTCATTGCCTTGTATGCAGCCGACCGGTTCCATCCCCAGCAGCCCATATGGTCCCCCGAGCCTGCCAGGAGTGATCCCTGAATACAGAGCCAGGAGTAAGCCCTGAGCATCACTGAATGCGGGAGTGAGCTTACATTACTGTCTTTAAATAGGACATTATGCTGAGTGACGTCGGTCAGAAGGGCTAGATACAGGTGATCTAGCTCTCCTGTGGAACCTAAAGTTACAAAATAAGGTAACAACAAAGGACAACACAATAGGAGATTTGATCTATACAATTGAGTTGGGAATTGGGGCACAGGAGTGTAGATAGGAAAGGGCCTTGGGGGTCCAGAGGAAGGGACATGAGTATAATAGTGATGGGTGTGGTGCTGGAGTTATGTGTGTGGGGAAACAATAAACGTATTGTAAATCACAGCACATTGATGATGATGATGATGATGATGATGATGATGATGATGATGATAGGACTTGAGAGGCCCTGGGAAATCTCAGTGCCTACCTTTAGGAAAGAGTCTGCAAGTTCAATCCCTGCTAACACCTCACAGCCAAAGTGCAATCCTGAGAGCACCTCTGTTTGCAATTCCTGACTCCAAACTAAAAGGCCACCACCAAGAGCCGTGTGCAAGTATAAGTAGAAGTGTACAAGCCCTGGCAAGCCTATAACTGTGTATGGCCTACCGTTATGGCAACAATATCAACTAAGAGGGAGGAAAAAATAAAGTCAAAATGAAAAAATAGCTCTACCTAGGCCTTAAGTCAAATATTTGAGCATATTTCTATGTGAACTCGTATCTAGAAGCAGAAAGGAGGGAAGGGTGGATAGTCCCAAGATCATTGTGGGCCTCTGGAGCTTGCTGCCAGGCTCATTGTCCTCATGCAAGTGAGCAGAAGCCCCCAAGCACTGTCCACCAAGAGGAATGGAGGCCAATGACTGTTCACTAGCCCTAGAACCATCAAGGGGACCGCGGCATCACTCCTCTGTGCTGCTAGCGGGCACTTGTGAGCTTTGTGACTCTGGGTCAGGGCATTCGGTCATGACATAGAAAAATGAGTTTTGTATCAATCCTTCAAGTTGGAACAATAATCTTGGTGAGGTGTTTATTTTATGCAGCTTTTTAATATAAAAAATCTATATCTACTACTTATTAAACTACTTCTTAGG
>JAJIBD010032744.1:0-13514 GCA_021461705.1 Cryptotis parvus | reverse complement strand
GAATTCTTAGGTGAAAATATGATATAAATCTAATGTAAATTATGTTTACCAGTCTTTTCACTCTTTAATTCCAATTGGGAAAACTATGCATACGTTTAACTGTTGGAAATTCAACAATCCTAAATGAAGGCCCATTTCATTCATTTAAATAAATTTTATTCATCATGCTAACATTTACACAACTTTTTTTTTTTTTTTTTTTTTTTTTTGGGTCATACCCAGCAGTGCTCAGGGGTTTCTCCTGGCTCTGCACTCAGGAATTACTCTGGCGGTGTGCTCGGGACCATATGGGATGCCAGGGATTGAACCCGGGCTGCTGGCATGGGTTGGTCGCGATGCAAGACAAATGCCCCTACCCTCTGGGCTATCGCCCCGCCCCCACATTTACACAATTTGTGTGTATCTGCCAAGTACATTCAAAGAATATGTTTATTGAATGACTAAGAAGTGTTGTGGAATTTGACACTGCTATCCGGGAATCTGAGGCGAAAGACAATCCTGTTCTCAGTGAATTACAAAGGTGTCAATTTAGGAGCCTAGCCAGATTGATTTTTTAGAATTTTAGTCCCCTTTTGTAAATGTAAATACAGTAAACTCTCAAATTAGAGACATTGAACCTGGATCAGCATTAACCTGAACTTCTATTTATGAAGCATAGATACTGAGTGTTGGATGACAGGTTTAGCTAGTTTGGGAGCTTTGCTGTTTTGCCCACTCACAGCTTAATCTACTAAAGCCAAGGTTCATTCTATGAGATCTCTCTTCTATGTAAACACTGCTAGAGGGTGTGGCAGTTATAGAAGTCACCTTGACTCTGAATAACTTCTGACTTATACATCTACTAAGATTTCTATGTTTTCTGATTGGGCACAGCTCCTCTTTATACCCACTACACCCAGAGTGGGACAGTTAGAATTTACCAGGAGACTACCACCCTGGCTACGTTGAGACTATAGGAAGATTATAGGAAGGATCATACTAGATTTACCCACATACCAAATTCCACACGATGGATAGGTCATTCCCAACGTTCTCCCTTCTGGAAACCGACGCGGTGCCATTTCGCCGGTAAAGAACGGAACACCACCCGGCCCAGACAAAGTCAGACCCAAACACCTGAAGAATCTGCCGTCAGTACTCATCAATACACTAGCTCGGCTTTTCACACGCTTACCTGTCCGACTGGTTCAGCACCTCCATGATAGTGCGAAGAATGCTGAGAAGAGAGAAAGACACAAAAGGACACCTGTCATCAAAACTCTCAAGCTCATTCTCGTCAATGTGGCAAAGTGCAAGCCTCCGGCAACCAAATGCTAATGTCCAAGCTTGCAAAGCGGTGCAGAGAAGCCATAAAGGAAGACCTCAAAGAGAGAAGAGCAGAAATCTGGAAGATGCAGCAGAAGCTGGGAAAAGCATTCACAACACCCACCTGTCCTTCACCAACTGTAACACCAAGATGACTGCCCTCCAATGCCCTGATGGATCTATCACGTTTTCCACAAAGGCAATGGAGAAGATTATCCATGACTTCTACACGGATATCTTTGATAGCCACGCCCACCTGCCCACATACCAAATTCCCGAGGATGGATATGTCTTTCCTAATGTTCTCCCTTCTGAAATCCGACATGCCATCTCATCGGTAAAGAAAAGGAACAGCACCAGGCCCAGACAAAGTCAGACCCAAACACCTGAAGAATCTGCCATCAGTACTCATCAATACACTGGCTCGGCTCTTCACACGCTACCTGACTGAATGCAAGGTGCCCTCCCAATGGAAAACCAGTAGGACAGTTCTACTGTTCAGGAAGGGAGACATTCACAACATTGGCAACTATCGCCTCCATCTGCCTGTTGTCCATTATCTACAAGCTGTTCACTTGAGTCGCCCTGGAACAGGATTGACAGAACATTAGATGAAGGACAAACCAAGCTGGCTTCCGAAAAGGATTCAGCACAATCGACCATATCCACACAGTAACCAAGCTCATTGAGGTTTGTAGGGAGTACAAGATGCCGCTCTGTCTCACGCTCATTGATTTAAAGAAAGCCTTTGATTCTGTGGAGACTGAAGCGGTCATCGAAGCCCTAGCCAAACAGGGTGTTTAAACCCAATACATCAAGATCCTTCGTGAGCTGTATTACATATTAACATCCTGATTCACCAACAGGATCTCACCATTCTACAAGGAAGTGATCATTGATGTCAAAAGAGGGGTTCGGCAGGGTGATACCATTTCACCAAAACTCTTCAGCGCCACCCCTCGAGAACATCATGCGACAATTAGAATGGGAAGGAATGGGGAGTGAAGATAGGTGGTCGGCAACTGCACCACCTCAGCTTCGCTCATGACATCATTCTAATAACACCAAACATTAGCCAAGCGGCACAAATGCTGGCTGACTTCGACCGAAAATGTGGAAAGATAGGTCTACAGCTGAATCTCAACAAAACTATGTTCATGAAATATGAACTAGTTCCAGAGGACCCATTCACTCTCAATGGAACAGACATCTCTGAATGCAGCAGTTATGTGTACCTAGGTCAAGAAGTCAACATGATGAACGACCTAAAAACCTGAGTTGCGCAGGAGGAAGAAAGCGGCATGGATTGCCTTCAAAAACATCGAAGATAGCGAAAAAGGCAAAGAACCTCCAGCTCTGGGCACATTTCTTCTACTCCACTGTTCTCCCTGCATTGACATACGCCTCAGAGACCTGGGCCTTACGAAAGCAGGATGAGAATGCTATTCGAGTCTCCCAAAAGAGGAATTGAAAGAGCTATGCTTGGAATATCACGCCTCACTCAAGTGAAAGAAGGAATCCGGAGTTCTGACCTCTGTCTCTGTTCCAGAGTCAGGGATGCTGTTTCATTTTCCAAGGCATCGAAAATCAGATGGGCTGGATATGTAATGCAATTTGGAGATGACCGCTGGACTAGAGCCGTTACCAACTGGATCCCATGGGATGTCAAAGATCACGTGGCCGCTCACCTACAAGATGGTCAGACTTCTTTGTCAAGACCTTGAACGAACGGTTTGAGGCTCTTCGTATTCCTGAAGCAACCAGATGCCATTGGGCTACACTGGCACATGATAGGGTCAAATGGAAATGTTACTGGCTTCCGCTCGAGGAAATCGATGAACAATGGGATGTCTAGTGATCTAGTGACTACAAAACAATAGTAATCAAAATAATGTGGTACTGAATTACAGACAGACTTTCAGACCAAAAGAATAGAATCAAAATTCCAGAGACAGATTCTCAGGGTTATGGACAGTGAATCTTGAGCAGCAGAAAAAAAAAGTATAAAATGGAGCAAGAAAAGTCTCTTCAACAAATGATGTTGGGAAAACTGGTTGATGACACATGCATTAAAAACAAAAAAATGAATACAAACTCATTTTTTTTAAGTATTTTATTATACCACCGTGAGATATACAAATAAAAAGATATACAATTAAAAAGTTCATATTTGGGTTTTGGTCATACAGTGTTCTAGCACCCGTCCCTCCACCAGTGCCCATCTCCCACCACCAACGTCCCCAGTTCCCCCCCTTCCCCAGCCCCCTCCATGGCAGGTTCTTTATTTCTTTCCCTTTCTCTCTCTCTCTCTCTTTTTCCTTCCCTTCCAGACTATGGATTAGAGAACATACATTAAGAGGTTGTCATGTGTATCCTTTTTGCCTCTAATGCTCAGTTCTAAGTTGGCATTAGTACCCTCCGACAATTATTAGCACACTGTTCCATTTTCTGTCTTACCTAACCTCTGACTCCCACACGTACAAACTCATTTTTGTATTCACTTAGATCTTACAAAAGTATCACAGGGGCGGGAGATGGTTCAAAGGGGCTGGAGCTGTACCTTGCATGTTAGAGCCCTGGGTTCCACTCCTAAGCCGCCTGGTATAGACCACCCTCCCCAAAGTGCTTCTAGAACTGAATAGTGGTCAATTAAATATTAACATTAATTCAGCATTTTTTACTATTTTTTAGATTGTAATCATGATGGAAAACAGGAATGGAAAGTCAGAATTTTTAAAAGTATTATTCAAGCAAAGAAAAAAATGCTAGTGGAGGCTATTCTGACGAAAAACATATATATAAAGATTCTTTCACCCGCTGGGGCCGGAGCGATAGCCCAGCGGGTGGGGCGTTTGCCTTGCCCTACGTGGCCGGCCTGTGCTGGCTCGGTTCGATCCCCGCATCCCATATGGTCCCCTGAGCACCGCCAGGAGTGATTCCTGAGTGCAGAGCCCGGAGGAAACCCTTGAGCATTGCTGGGTGTGACCCAAAAGCAAAAAAAAAAAAAAAAAAAAAAAGATTCTTTCACCTAATTGTAGACTTAAATTATAGTAACAATTTGAGATAGCTTTCATGACACTATTTCTACTAAATTGTTTCCCAAAAAAAACCAATATATAATTATTTGAAAAACTTGTTTGTAGGTGAGTGGTTAGCTTAGAAACTCTGACATTGCAAAAGACTTAAGCTGTGGAGAAAAATGAAGATGCATTAGATCCTATTTTAAAGGCTTGGGTATTTTGACCACTGGGGGAAAAAACCCGCAAACAGAAAAGAATGTCATTTTTTTTTTGTCTGCAGGGCTAGCCGCAATATGTAAAAAAGAAGGGGGAGAGAGATGCAGAGACAGAGAGATACAGAGAGAAAGAGAGGAAAAGGGGGTACCTGCTATTGAGGCGGCCTGGGGGGGTAGGCGGGAGGGGGTGGGGTATACTGGTGGTGGTGATGGGGCACTGGTGGAGGGATCACGATCAGCGATCTTTCCGTTGATCATCTATTTGCTAGAGCGGGCACCAGTAATATCTCCATATGTCCTGTCTCATGCCAGTAGAGCCAGGGGCATCGGCTTGCTAACAGGAACATAAAGAGCCTCAAACCATTATATTAGGTCATGGGGAATGACCTAATATAATTGTTACTGGAAATTGGCATATCATATACAACACGAGCAGCTTGCCAGGCTTGCTGAGCGGGAGGCAAACTCTTTTAAACACCTCCAAATAAAGCATTTATTGATGAACCGCTCGGCCGCAAAGGGCGCCGCGGGAGCCGGGCTGTGATGGGCTGGTCTGCTGGGTGGAATTCTGACGAGAGGGAAGTCCAAAAGTGAAAAATGGCGGCGCCCGTGGAGTGAGGGAGGGGTGGTCTGGCTTGTTGTGAGGGCTCTGCCGAGGTGGTGGGCCAGGGCTAGAACCCGCCATGCCCCCCAACTGCCATGAACGGCTGTGCACAGGGAGAGCAAGGAACAGCTCTGCCCCATGTGAGAGGGTCTCTGGACCAGCATACCTGGGCCGGATTGAGGAAAAAGCTGCGGCAGGGTGGGTGTCGGTGATCCGGGCTGTGATGGGCTGGTCTGGTGGAGGGATGGGTGCTGGAATACTGTATTACCAAGAACCAATTATGAACACCTTTGTAATTGTATGTTTCACTGTGGTATAATAAAAAGTTTTTTTTTTTTTTAAAGTGTCATTTTTGCGTACAAGTGTGTTGGGCAGATGGAAGGAACTTGAGAGTGTTTCCAGTCTCAGAGAGCTGCATCAAAAACATGGTGTTCTTTTTTTTTTTTTTTTTTTTGCTTTTTTTTTGGGTCACACCTGGCAATGCTCAGGGGTTTCTCCTGGCTCTGCACTCAGGAATTACTCCCTTGGCGGTGCTCGGGGACCATATAGGATGCCGAGGATCGAACCCGGGCCTGCATGGGCCGGCCGCGTGCAAGGCAAACGCCCTATCCGCTGGGCTATCGCCTCCAGCCCCCTAAACATGGTGTTCTTTTAATCATCAGCTATTTTATTTATTTGGAGTTTATGAAAGTAAAATAATCACTTTCTCTGTTTGTTTGTAGGCATACAGCTCAGTGAGTACCTGCCTGAGGTGAAAGACCTGCTGCACGCAGATGAGCTTGGGGGCTTGGAAGTCTAACCCATACTTCGGAATTTGTTCTGAAAGCTACCTATGAATATTATGTTCAGGGGACAAATGTAACTTTTCCTAAAATGTTTTTTCTTTCTGAAAAGTCTATTTAAGTAGGTCCTTTAAAAAATAACTTTCATTTTCAAGTTTGTATGGTTTTCTTAGATGTGATATTGAGAATTTTTACTGTTATGGAAGTTACTTCTCTGTTGTATAGTTAATTTTGTTTTTAGTTACAATATTTTTTTAAACTGGTTTATTCTTTTTTTTTGGGTTGGGGGGGTCACACCTGGCTATGCTCAGGGGTTACTCCTGGCTCTTTGCTCAGGAATTTCCCCCTGGCAGTGCTCAGGGGACCATATGGGATGCCGGGGATCGAACCAGGGCCGCCATGGGCCAGCCTCGTGCAAAGGCAAACACCCTACCCCCTGGACTATCGCCCCGGCCCCAAAGGTTTATTCTTTTCATATGCCATCCTTTAATATCTCCCAATTGAGAGTTCTTGTCCTTTTTTGTATTTAATATGAACAAATCATTTCACTTATACATTCATTTTTTATAACTCTGAAAATGACGGAGATTTTTCCTTTTCTGTGGGGTTTGGTGAGCAGGCTGACATCTGGTGGAGCAGGCTTATTCCCTAGCTCTGCACCTAGGAAGCACTCCTGGGTGGACTTGAGGGACCATATGGAGTTCGAGAGCATAGAACCTGACTTTTCTGTATGCAAGACAAATGCCCTATCCACTATACTATCACTCCAGCGCCTAAAAAATAACAAGTATGTCCCTGAAATTTATATGATTCTTGTAAAGATTCTCTGATTTTTTTTTTTTTTTTTTTGTTAAGTCTAAAAGAATGCAGCCAGTTGAGTGCTGGGTAGTATAGTAATTAGGATGCATGCCTAACATGCATCTGACCCAGGTTTTATTTCCCACACCACATAGTCCCTCAAGAATCTTGGGGGCCAAGGGGCCGGGCGATAGCCCAGCTGGTAGGGTGTTTGCCTTCCATGCGGCCAGCCTGTGCCTGCCCGGGTTCAATCCCTGGCATCCCATATGGTCCTCTGAGCACCGCCAGGAGTAATTCCTGAGTGCAGAGCCAGGAGTAATGCCTGAGCATCTTGTCAGGGTGTGACCCAAAAAAGCAAAAAGAAAAAAAAAGAATGTTGGGGCCAGAGCAATAGTCCAGCGGTAGGGCATTTGCCTTGCACGCAGCTGACCTGGTGTTCAATCCCTGGCATCTCATATGGTCCCCAGAGCACCGCCAGGAGTAATTCCTGAGTGCAGAGCCAGAAGTAACCCCTGAGCATTGCCAGGTGTGACCCAAAAAAGAAAAAAATCCCGGTGTACCTTGAGCACTGCAGTGGTCATCTGTATCTCCCTGACACTTTGGGGCTCAAATAGCATCATGTCCTTAAGTCCTTGTGTTGAGCTGAAAACCTGGTTGGTCAAAAATGCAGAGTGGGGCCTCGGCTGGGGGAAGCAGGAACTTGGCTCTCTCCTGGCCCAGCTGACTATGGGGCCCCAGGAGGACAGATGGGTTTGGGAGTGGGCCCATCACCTCTGGGGGGTCCCGGAAGCAGCCGGATGAGACTCATCCACCACAGTAGATGCCATTTTCACTGTCCGGACGTTGCAGCATATCAGAGCCCGCCTGGGAGGGATGCTGACCTCAAGACCAGATTAACAGGGCAAAAATGAATTCAAGCCCAGGTAGGCAGCTCCCGGAGGCGGGGAATCACCAGGAATTCGCCAGATGGAGCTGGGATTAACCCCTTCCCTCTCCATTTTGTCTGAGCCCGGTAGCCCCCCCAGGGAGCTGCCCTGGGGCCACCAGCCATAGCATGCAGAGCCTCAGATGCGGCTGGGGAAAGCTGGGAACTCGGCTCTCCCTGGCCCAGGTTGACTATGGGGCCCCCAGGAGAACAGAGGGGTTTTGAGAGTGGGCCCATCACCTCTGGGGGTCCCAGAAAGCAGCCGGATGAGAATCAACCCCCACATTATCCACCATTTTCGCTGTCTGGATGCTGACCTTGAGGCCCCTAAGTCTTGGCGACGCATGATCCACCAAACTAGTGGGAAACAGTTATGTCCTTTATGTACTGCATTTTAGCAATGTGCAGCAAAGTTTGGCGGAGGGAGAGATAAAGAGGAGAGAAAAGACATACAGAACCCACCAAGTAGTTGGGGGTGCAGGAGGGGGAAGGAGGTGGGACATTGGTGATGGGAGATGGGTTCGGTGGAGGGATGGGTGTTGGAACACTGTAGAACCAAAACTCTACATTGAGCATCATGCAATTGTATGTCTAAAAGCGGTGTAATAAAATTAGGTGGAAAAATGCAGAGTGGGTCTCAGCAGTTGAGAGGGCATCTCCCCCACCACCCAGAAAAAAAAAAAAAGCCAAATGTTGCTGACTTCTATCAGTTATAAGGGACGGAAATAGTGGGCCAAATTTAATGGAAACTCATTGGTTCATTGGATAATTTTGAAGACTTTTCTATTATATAATGTTAATAAAAGTATTTTTGGTAAATAAGACATTTTTGTGACTTTCTAGCCTATCTATCTAATGGCATACCGCGAAGTTTATAGTATTAAGTATTAGTGTCAAAAGTTTTCAGTGTAGAGATGCACCGGGAGAGCTGTAGCTCAGCTGAAACCATGAGGAAACTGGGAGGAAAGATGGGTTTTGGGTGTTGGCCCATTACCTCTGTGGGGCCTTGGAAGCAGCCGGATGAGACTCGCTTACCATAATAGCCGCCATTTTCACTGTCCGGACACCACAGCACATCAGAGCCCACTCAGGAGAGACGCTGATCTCAAGATCAGATTAACAGAGCAGCCGAGTTCAAGTCCAGGTAGAAGTCAGGCATTCGTGAGATGGAGCTGGGGTCCCCCTTCCCCTCTGACTTGTCCTGGGGAGGCCCGGTGGCCCGCCCACGAACGGCCCCATAGGGCAATCGGCCATATCACGCGGAGACTCAGACGCATGGAGAGAGCTGCCAGCTGGCTCTCCCAAAGTCACGTGGCTGCTGACCCTGTGTCAGCTCCCAGGATATTCCAAGGGGGGCCACGGTTGAACAGCCCATAAGGGGTGGCCCACAGCAGGAGACTAGAGGGCTAGCAATTGGACAGGGCCATAGGAAGGAAGCAAGGTCAGAAGGAGGCCACAGTGGGAAAAGGGTTAAGAAAACACTGAGCAGAGTTAATGTCAGAAGATATTATAGTTTTACTGTACAACATTAGAACAAACGATGTCATCAGCGGGCGGAGGTGGTGTAGTTGCCGACCATCTATCTTCACTCCCATTTCTTCCCATTCTAATTGTCGCATGATGTTCTCGAGGTGGCACAGAAGAGTTTTGGTGAAATGGTATCACCCTGTCGGAACCCCTCTTTTCACAGGTTAATGATCATTTCTTTGTAGAATGTGTGAGATCCTGGTGTTGGAATCGTAATACAGCTCACGAAGGATCTTGATGTATTGGGTTTGAACACCCTGTTTGGCTAGGGCCCATGACTGCTTCAGTCCCACAGAATCAAAGGCTTTCTGTAAATCAATGAATGTGGACAGAGCGGCATCTTGTACTCCCTACAAACCTCGGATTAGCTTGGTTAGTGTGTGGATATGGTCGATTGTGTTGAATCCTTTCCGGAAGCCTGCTTGCTTGCATGGTTGTCCTCTCATCTAGTGTTCTGCTAATCCTGTTCCGGATGACTCGTGTAAACAGCTTGTAGATGACAGACAACAGGCAGATGGGGCGTATAGTTGCCAATGTCATGAATGTCTCCCTTGAACAGTAGAACTGTCCTGCTGGTTTTCCATTGGGAGGGCACCTTGCATTTGGACAGGTAGTGTGTGAAGACCGGAGGTAGTGTATTGATGAGTACCGATGGCAGATTCCCCTCAGGTGTTCGGATCTGACTTTGTCTGGGCCTGAGGTTGTTCCCTTCTTTACCGAGTTAGATGGCATGCTCGGATTTCAGAAGGGACAATGTTGGGAATGACATATCCATCCTTTGGAATTTGGTATGTGGGCAGGTGGATGTGGCTATCAAAGAGATTTGAGTAGAAGTCCTGGATAATCTTCTCCATTCTAATAACTCCAAACATTAGCTGCGGCACAAATGCTGGCTGACTTCGACCGAGAATGTGGAAAGATAGGTCTACAGCTGAATCTAAAGAAAACAATGTTCATGAAGAATGAACTAGTTCCTGAGGCCCCATTCACTCTAATGGAACAAAACATCTCAGAATGCAGCAGTTATGTGTACCTAGGTCGAGAAGTCAACATGATGAACAACCTAAAACCTGAGCTGCGCAGGAGGAAGAGAGGGCGGCATGGAATGCCTTCAAAAGGCATCGAAGAAATAGCTAAAAAGGACAAAGAACCTCCGGCTCCGGGCACATCTCTTTGACTCCACCGTTCTCCCTGCATTAACATACGCCTCAGAGACCTGGGCCCTAAGGAAAGCAGGGATGAGAATGCTATCTGGGTCTCCCAGAGAGGAATCGAAAAGAGCTATGCTTGGAATATCACGCCCTCACTCAAGTGAGAGAAGGAACTGAGTTCTGACCTCCCTTCGCTATTCCAGAATCAGGGACGCTGTCTTGTTTGGCGAGGACATCGAAAAATCAGATGGGCTGGACATGTAATGCGATTTGGAGACAACTCGCTGGACTAGAGCCGTTACCGACTGGATCCCACGGGATGTCAAAAGATCACGCGGGCCGCCCACCTACAAGATGGTCTGACTTCTTGTCAAGACACTGAAGGAACGGTTTGAGGCTCTTCATATTCCTAAATCAACCAGATTCCATTGGGCTACATTGGCACGTGATAGGGTCCAATGGAAATGTTACTGGCGCCCGCTCGAGCAAATCGATGAATAACGGGATTCAAGTGATCAAGTACAACATATTTAAATGACAAGTAGTAATCGCAAAACTTTTTTTCTGACCAGTACCAAGCAGTTTTTATTCAGTTTTATAAAAGACACCAGAGATTATACTAAGAGTGTTTGGCATTTTAGACCTTGGCCCAGCTAAATGCTCAAAATTCCAGCCCAACAGCTATAAAAGCTCAGATAAGGGCATCTACTTGGGCCAGAGCGATAGCACAGTGGTTAGGGCGCTTGCCTGCATGCGGTCAAATTTAGATTCGATCCTTGGCATCCCATATGGTTCCCCAGACACCACCAGGAATACTTTGAGCGAAGAGCCAGGAGTAACTCCTGAGCGCCGCGGGGTGTGACTCCCAAAAAAAAGCGCTCACTTGCTCATCGCACAATGTGCAGCCGTGTGCCTGCTTTCTTTGGCTAGTACCAAAAGGGTTCTTACTGGAACCCTTTTTTGTTCTTAGTTCTTCCCAAGGAAGAATCATAAGAGCTCAGATGGCAAATCAGATCTTTATTATTATTATTGTAAATTTGTTTTGTTTTGCCTGAAGGGTTACTCCTAGCTCTGCTCAGAGGACTTTCATGGATGCTCGGGATTGAACCCATCGCCAGTTGTGTGCAAGGCAAACGCCCCTCCATCGTATTACATTCCAGACCCCCAAACCTTTGTTATTAAGTGAAAGTTCTTAGGCACTCTGAGGGAGAGGAGGGTCCAAGAGAGAACATGCTTTTGTGATCTGAGCTGCTTTACTCCTATGAATCCCCCTCTTTACATCTTCCTTTAAAGCTTGGGTGGAGCTTCCCAGGGTTGTGCAGACCATACCTGCTCTTACTCCTGCCTAATAAGCCATAGCTGGACCCCAGAGTTCTTGGGCTAGTAGCCAACTAAAACCTCTTCTCTGTAGAATGAGAATCTTCCTCCAGTCAATAGCTATTCGGGTCTAACTGTTGCCTAACACTTGGTTTGAAATTTGGAATTTAAACCTATTTTTAAATTCCCAGTAGGGCCAGAGAATAGTGTAGTGGTTTGATGATTGTCTGGCATATGGCTAACTACAGTTGGACCCTACCACTGCATACAGTATTCACCTAAACCCTGGCAACACCACTAGGAATGGTGTTCCTAGTGGTGGAACAGAACTTTGTTTGAGCCACACCCAGCCATACTCCCAGCGTAGCCTAGTAGACCATTTGGGATGTTAGGATCTAACCCGCCGTCACGTGGAAGGTGTACTGTACTATCCTTCTGTACTTTCTCTCTAGCTCCCTTAAGAGTGACTCTTAAGCACAGAGCCAGAAGTGCTGAGGACTGCCAGGTGTGGCGAAAAATCCATTAATGGGTCTATTTAAATTGTAAAGGGAAAAAAAAAAAAGACCTGCGTGTGTTCTAGTCAGTGAGCTTTTTCCGACTCAGTTGTCTTGTTTTATTGCCACACCAGGGTGCTGAGGGGTATCTTCTGGTACTCAGGGACTGTCGGGAAGTCGCTGGGGTCCAACAGTGCCGGGAAGTGAGTTCCCTTCTACTTCCAAAGCAGGCGGGAATGGATGAAGACTCAGGAACTGGCGCAGTTTTAAAAAGGGCTTAACTAACACAGGTTCCGATATACAATCCAAGAGCAGGGAAACCTCCGACTCTGCTTCCCAGCTAGGTCCCAGTTAGGTAGGCCAAGATGCTGCCACCATGTGCTGAGGCCCAACAGAGAATGGAGAGGTACAGAGAAACAAAACGCCAAGGGAAGCCAGTTAAAAAGGAAAAGGGCTTCTTTCTTTGCAGCTTATTTTATAGCTAGAAATCTGCCCAACTTCCTGAGCCCGGCCCATTCTGGGCTCTATCTGGAGATGAAAATAGGAAAATAGCTCTATAGAAATGTAGCTACTCAGAGGGCCTTCTGGCTGTTTACAAAGAACCCAGAGCTCTATTCAAAGCCTCCCTAGGAGGAGCTTATAAGCTAAATGTAACTTCCCTGGCAGGAGGGTCAAATGCCCCCAGGTAATTTCTCCTAGCACCTCACCTAATGTCTTGAGCCAAGATCTGCCTGGAAATGCCTTTATAGGGTAGAGAAGGGGTTTCTGAGATGGCATGTCTCTGTACCAAAGACTATACTAATGCCAGTTAAATATTTCTCCAAGCCTTCATAAGAGTCTCGTCTTACTTCTAATGTAGTTTTGTATTTTAGTTGCCTTTGAGTTATCAGGGAGCCATGCTTGCTTGGGCTTGGAGCAAACAGCATTTCTTGGTCTAATTACTTAGAGATCCAATGTAGCAGGCAAATATGCTGGTAAGATCTAGCTAGTCCCACAAATGATTGTGGTAGCATGAGAGAATATTTATATCAGCCAGTACAGAATACATGGTCGTAGATAAACTGCCACATTTAAACTACCCCCTGTCTACGAAGCATCTGCAGGAGGCAATCCAGGGCAGATGCAGAGGCTTTTTAGGCTTTTAGGTGTCCCAAATAGGGAATTGTGTGGGATGATGGGAATGTAATCATGTTATGCCTTCAGATAGACACTATCTCTCCAGACCCTCAGCTGTCTTTGCAGGAATAAAATACTTGCTCTTTTTACTGTTCTCTCTTCCACTCCAGCACCTAGAGTACCGCGATGGGTTCTTTTTAAAGTTACTTTAGTGAATATAAAGAAATTTAAACTGGCTCTTCTTTTTACCCTCTCTCTCT